>PVKV010014976.1:0-48588 GCA_004027835.1 Alouatta palliata
TGTGAAATGGAATGAGGAATGTAATTGGATAAAATGGGGAATGGAATGGGAAATACAATGGGGAAAGTATTGGAATGGAATCGGGAATGGTATGGATGATGAAATGGGGATTGTAATGTAATGTAATGCAGAATTGCATATGGAATGGAATGGGGAAAGGAATGGGGAATTGAATAGGGAATGAAATTAAATGGAATTGGGAATGGAAGGGGGAATGGAATGTTGAATGTAATGGAATGAAATGGACAATGGAATGGGGAATAGAATGGGATAGAATGTTCCATGGAATGGGGAATTGAATGCAATTTAATGAATAATGGAATGGATCATGGAATTGGGAATGGAATGGAATGGAATGGGAAATGGAAAGGGGAATGCAATGGAATGGAAAGGGAAATTGAATGGGGAATGAATGGAATGGAAAGGGTAATGGAATGGTAAATCGAATGGAGAATGGAAAGGAATGGAATGCAGAAAAGTGTATGGAATGGAATGTGGAATGGAATGGAATGGGGTATGGAACGGGGAGAGGAATGGGGAATGGAATGGAATGCATCAGTTAATTTAATGGAGAATGCAATTTAATGAAACGGGCAATGAAGAGGGGAATGGAATGGAATGGAGTGGGGAATGGAATGCGGAATGGAATGTGAAATGGAATGGGGAATGGAATGGGATAAAATGGGGAATGGAATGGAAAATGGAATGGGGAATGAAATGGAATGGAACTCGCAATGGAATGGGGAAAGGATTGGGGAATGAAACTGGGAATGGAATGCATATTTGTACATGTAATGGAATGGGGAATGGAATGGGTAATTGAATGGGGAATGGAATGAAATGGAATTGGAAATGGATGGGGGAATGGAATGTTGAATGTAATGGAATGGAATGGGAAATGGAATGGGGATTGGAATGGGATAGAATGTGGATAGGAATGGGGAATGGAATGAAATGAAATGATGAAAGGAATGTTGAATGGAATTGGGAATGGAATGGAATGGAATGGGGAATAGAATGGGGAATTGAAAGGAATGGAAAGGGAAATGGAATGGGGAATTGAATGGAATGGAAGGGCGAATGGAATGGGTAGTGTAATGGGGAATGGAATGGAATGGAACGGCAAATGGAATGGGGAGTGGAATGGGGAATAGAATGGAATGCATCGTTTAATTTAATGGCGAATGGAATGCAATGAAACGGGGAATGGATAGGGGAATGGAATGGAATGGAACGGGGAATGGAAAAGTTCATGAAATGAAATTTATTGGGGAATGTTATTGGAAATGGAATGGAATGCAATGGAGAATGGAATGGGGAATGGAATGGAATGGAACAGGGAATGGAATGGTGAGTGGAATGGGGAATGGAATGGAGTGGAATGCAGAATTGTATATGGAATGGAATGAAGAATGGAATGGAATGGAATGGAATGGGGAATGGAATGGGGAATTGAATGAAATGGAATAGGGAATGGAAGTGAGAATGGAATCTTGAATGGAATGGGCAATGGAATGGGGAATTGAATGGAATGGAAAGGGAAATTCAATGGGGAATGGAAAGGAATGGAACGGGCTGTGGAAAGGGTTGTGGAATGGGGAGTGGAATGGAATGCAATGGTTAATTTAATGCAGAATGGAATGGAATGAAACGTGGAATGGAAAGGAGAATGGAATAGAATGGAACACGGAATGGAATGTGGAATGCAATGTAATGGAATGGGGAATGGAAAAATTAATGGAATGAAATGGAATTGGGTAAGTTATGGGGAATGGAATGGAATGGAATGGGGAATGAAATGAGGAATGGTATGCAATGGAATGGGGAATGAAATGGGGAATGGAATGGGTAAGGGAATGGAATGGAATGCGGAATAGTATATGGAATGGAATGTGGAATGGAATGGAATCAGGAATGGAATGGGGAATGGATTGAATTGGAATTGGGAATGGAAGGGGAAATGGAATGTTGAATGCAATGGAATGGAATGGGCAATGGAATTTAATGGAATGCGGAATTGAATTTGGAATGGAATGGGGAATGGAATGGGGAATTTAATGGGGAATGGAATGAATTGGAAATGGGAATGAAAGGGGGAATAAACTGCTGAATGTATTGGAAAGGATTGGGCAAATGACTGGGAAGTGGAATGGGATAGAATGTCGAATGGAATGAGGAAAGCAATGACATGGAATGGGGATAGGAATGGAGAATGTCATTGGGAATGGAATGGAATAGAAATTTTAATGGAAAGGGGACTGGAATGGAGTGGAAATTGAAATGGAATGTCGAATGGAATGGAAAGGAAAGGGGAATGGAAAGTTGAATGTAACGGAATGGAATGGGGAACGCAAACGGGATTGGAATGGGATAGAATGTGGAATGGAATGGGGAATTGAATCAAATGGAATGGGGATGGAATGGAGAATGGAATTGGGACTGAAATGGAATGAATGGGGAATGAAATGGTGAATGGAATGGAATATAAAGGGAAATGTAATGGGTGATGGAATGGGGAATGGAATGGGGAATGGAATGGAATGGAATGCAGAATTGTATATGGAATGGAATGGGGAATGGAATGGAGAAATGAATGGGGAATGGAATGAAGTGGAACGGGGAATGGAAAAGTTAATGGAATGAAATGGATTCGGGAATTTTATGGAGAATGGAATGGAATGGACTGGAGAATGGAATGGGGAAACGAATGGGGAATGTAATGGAATGGAACTGGTAATGGAATGTGAAATCGAATGGGGAATAGAATGGAATGGAACAGGGAATGCAATGGGGAACAGAATGGGGAATGAAATGGAATGGAACGGGGAATGGAATGGGGAATCAAATGGGGTACGGAATGAAATGGAACAGGGATAGAAATGGGGAATGGAATGTAATTTAACGGGGAATGGAAAGGTTAATGGAATGAAATGGATTGGGGAATGTTATGGGTAAGATAATGGAATGCAATGAGGAATGGAATGGAGAAGGAAAAGGAATGGAATGGGGAATGCAATGGGGAGTGGAATGGTGGATGAAATGGAATGGAAAGAGGAATTTTATATGGAATGGAATGGGGAATGGAATCAGATAGAATGTGGAATGGAATGGGGAAATGAATGAAATAGAATGGGGAATTGAATGGAGAATGAAATTGGGAATGGAATGGAATGGAATGGGGAATGGAATGGGGAATGGAATGTAGGATGGAATGGAATGGAATGCGGAATTGTATATGGAATGGAATGTGGAACGGAATGGAATGGAATGGGGAATGGAATGGGAAATTGAATGGTGAACGGAACAAAATGGAATTGGGAATGGAACGGGGAATCGAATGTTGAATGTAATGGAATGGAATGTGGAATGGAATTGGGAATGGAATGTGTTAGAATGTGGAATGGAATGTGGAATTGAATGAAATGCAAGGCTCAATTAATGGAGAATTGAATTGGGAATGAAATGAGATGGAATGGCGAATGGAATGGGGAATGGAATGTAATGGAATGGTAAATGGAAAGGTTAATGGAGTGAAATGGAATGGGGAATGTTTTGTGAATGGAATATAATGGAATGGGGAATGGAATGCAGAATGGAATGGAAAGTAACGGGGAATGGAATTGGGAATGTTATGGGGAATGAAATGGAATGGAATGGGGAATTGAATGGGGAATGGAATGAAATGGAATTGGGAATGGAATAGGGAATTGAATGTTGAATGTAATAGAATGGAATGTGGAATGGAATGGAGAATTGAATGAAAAGGAATGGGGAGTGCAACGGAGAATGGAATTGGAAATGGAATGCAATGGAATGGGGAATGGAATGGGGAATGCAATGGAATAGAATGTGGAATAGATTGGGGAATGGAATCCATAATGGAATGCAATGGAATGCGGTTTTGTATTTGGAATGTAATGTGGAAAAGAATGGGGAATTGAAAGGGGAATTGAATGTATCAGAACAGGGAATGGAAAGCTTAATGGAATGAAATGGAATGGGGAATGGAGTGGAATGGTTTGGTGAATGGAATGGGGAAAGGAATGGAATGGAACATGGAATGGAATATGTAATGGAATGAGGATATAATTGGATAAAATAGGGAATGGAATGGGAAATACAATGGGGAAAGTATTGGAATGGAATCGGGAATGGTATGGATGATGAAATGGGGATTGTAATGTAATGTAATGCAGAATTGCATATGGAATGGAATGGGGAAAGGGATGGGGAATTGAATAGGGTATGAAATTAAATGGAATTGGGAATGGAAGGGGGAATGGAATGTTGAATGTAATGGAATGAAATGGACAATGGAATGGGGAATAGAATGGGACAGAATGTTCAATGGAATGGGGAATTGAATGCAATTTAATGAATAATGGAATGGAGCATGGAATTGGGAATGGAATGGTATGGAATGGGAAATGGAAAGGGGAATGCAATGGAATGGAAAGGGAAATTGAATGGGGAATGAATGGAATGGAACGGGTAATGTAATGGTAAATTGAATGGAGAATGGAATGGAATGGAATGCGGAAAAGTGTATGGAATGGAATGTGGAATTGAATAGAATGGGGAATGCAACGGGGAGAAGAATGGGGAATGGAATGGAATGCATCAGTTAATTTAATGGAGAATGCAATTTAATGAAACGGGCAATTAAGAGGGGAATGGAATGGAATGGAGTGGGGAATGGAATGGGGACTGGAATGTGAAATGGAATGGGGAATGGAATGAGATAAAATGGGGAATGGAATGGGGAATGGAATGGGGAATGGAATGGGGAATGAAATGGAATGGACACACAATGGAATGGGGAATGGATTGGGGAATGAAACAGGGAATGGAATGCATATTTGTATATGTAATGGAAATGGGAATGGAATGGGTAATTGAATGGGGAATGGAATGAAATTGAATTTGAAAGGATGGGGGAATGGAATGTTGAATGTAATGGAATGGAATGGAAAATGGAATGGGGATTGTAATGGGATAGAATGTGGATAGGAATGGGGAATGGAATGAAATGAAATGATGAAAGGAATGTTGAATGGAATTGGGAATGGAATGGAATGGGGAATAGAATGGGGAATTGAAAGGAATGGAAAGGGAAATGGAATGGGGAATGGAATAAAATGGAATGGCGAATGGAATCGGTAGTGTAATGGGGAATGGAATGGAATGGAACGGCGAATGGAATGAGGAGTTGAATGGAAAATGTAATTTAATGGAAAGGGGAATGGAATGGTGAGTGGAATGTGGAATGGAATGGAGTGCAATGTAGAATTGTATATGGAATGGAATGGGGAATAAAATGGAATGGAATGGAATGGAATGGAATGGGGAATGGAATGGGGAATGAAATGGGGAATTGAATGAAATGGAATAGGGAATGGAAGCGAGAATGGAATGTTGAATGGAATGGAATGGAATGGGCAATGGAATCGGGAATTGAATGGAATGGAAAGGGAAATGCAATGGGGAATGGAAAGGAATGGGACCAGCTGCGGAAAGGGTTGTGGAATGGGGAGTGGAATGGAATGCAACGGTTAATTTAATGCAGAATGGAATGGAATAAAACGTGGAATGGAAAGGAGAGTGCAATAGAATGAATGGGGAATGGAATGTGGAATGCAATGTAATGGAATGGGGAATGGAAAGATTAATGGAATGGAATGGAAAGGGGAAAGTTATGGGTAATGGAATGCAATTGAATGGGGAATGAAATGGGGAATGGTATGTGTAAGGGAATGGAATGGAATGCGGAATAGTATATGGAATGGAATGTTGAATGGAATGGAATGGAATGGAATGGGAAATTGAATGGGGAATGGAATGAATTGGAACTGGGAATGGAAGGGGGAATTTAATGTTGAATGTAATGAAATGGAATGGGCAATGGAATGGGGAATGGAATTTAATGGAATGTGGAATTGTATTTGGAATGGAATGGGGAATGGAATGGGGAATTTAATGATGAATGGAATGAATTGGAATTGGGAATGAAAGGGGGAATAGACTGCTGAATGTATTGGAAAGGATTGGGCAAATGACTGGGAAATAGAATGGGATAGAATGTGGAATGGAATGAGGAAAGCAATGACATGGAATGGGGAATGGAATGGAGAATGTCATTGGGAATGGAATGGAATAGAAATTGTAATGGAAAGGGGACTGGAATGGAGTGGAAATTGATAAGAAATGTCGAATGGAATGGAATGGAAAGGGGAATGGAATGTTGAATGTAATGGAATGGAATCGGGAATGCAAACGGGATTGGAATGGGATAGAATGTTGAATGGAATGGGGAATTGAATCAAATGGAATGGGGAATGGAATGGAGAATGGAATTGGGAATGAAATGGAATGGAATGGAGAATGAAATGGTGAATGGAATGGAATATAAAGGGAAATGTAATGGGTGATTGAATGGGGAATTGAATGGAGAATGGAATGGAATGGAATGCAGAATTGTATATGGAATGGGGAGTGGAATGGAGAATTGAATGGGGAATGGAATGAAGTGGAACAGGGAATGGAAAAGTTAATGGAATGAAATGGAGTCAGGAATGTTATGGAGAATGGAATGGAATGGAATGGAATGGGGGAAGAAATGGGGAATGTAATGGAACGGAATTGGTAATGGAATGTGAAATTGAATGGGAAATAGAATGGAATGGAACCGGGAATGCAATGGGGAACGGAATGGGGAATGAAATGGAATGGAACGGGGAATGGAATGGGGAATCAAATGGGGTACAGAATGAAATGGAACGGGGATAGGAATGGGGAATGGAATGTAATTTAACGGGGAATGGAAAGGTTAATGGAATGAAATGGATTGGGGAATGTTATGGGTAAGATAATGGAATGCAATGAGGAATGGAATGGAGAAGGAAATGGAATGGAATGGGGAATGTAATGGTGAATGGAATGGTGAATGAAATGGAATGGAAAGAGGAATTTTATATGGAATGGAATGGGGAATGGAATCAGATAGAATGTGGAATGGAATGGGGAAATGAATGAAATAGAATGGGGAATTGAATGGAGAATGAAATTGGGAATGGAATGGAATGGAATGGGGAATGGAATGGGGAATGGAATGCAATGCAATGGTTAGTTTAATGGAGAATGGAATGGAATGAAACGAGGAATGGAAAGGTCAATGGAGTGTACTGGAAAGGTCAATGGAGTGTACTGGAATGGGCATTGGAATGGGGAATGGAATGTATTGGAATGGGGAATGGAAAGGTTTATGGAATGAAATGGATTGTGGAATGCTATGGAATGGAATGGAATGGGGAACAGAATGGAATGGAATGGGGAATGAAATGAAGAACGGAATTGGAACTGGAATGTAATTGAATGGGGAATGTAACGGGGAGAGGAATGTGGAATGAATTGGAGTGCAACAGTTAATTTAATGGAGAATGAAATGGAAATGGAATGGAAAGGGGAATGGAATGGAATGGAATGTGGAATTTAATGGGGAATGGAATGGAAAGGAACGGGGAATGGAATGGGTAAGGGAATGGAATGGAATGCGGAATAGTATATGGAAAGGAATGCAGAACAGAATGGAATGGAATGGGGAATGGAATGGGGAATTGAATAGGGAAGGCAATGAAATGGAATTGGGAATGGTAAGGGCAAAGGAATGTTGAATGGAATGGAATGGGATGGGGAATGGAATGGGGTATGGAATTTAATGGAGTGCGGAATTGTATTTGGAACGGAATGGGGAATGGAACAGGGATTTGAATGGGGAATGGAATGAAATGGAATTGGGAATGGCAGGGGGAATAGACTGCTGAATGTAATGGAATGGATTGTGCAATGGTCTGGGAAATGGAATGGGATAGAATGTCGAATGGAATGAGGAAAGCAATGAAATGGAAAGGGGAATGGAATGGAGAATGGCATTGGGAATAGAATGCAATGGAAAGGGTAATGGAATGGGGAATGGACTGGAATGGAAAGGGAAATGGAATGGGGAATGGAATGGAATGGAAATGGGAATGGAATGGGGAATGGATTGGAATGGAATTAGTAATGAAAGAAGAATGGAATGTTGAATTGAATGGAATGGAATGAAATGGAATGCAGAATGGAAAGAAATGGAATTGGGAATGGTAGAGGGAATGGAATGTTTAACGAAATGGGATGGAAAGGACAATGGAATGGGATAGAATGTGGAATGGAATGGGGAATTGAATGAAATGGAAAGGGGAATGAAATGAAGAATGGAATTGGGAATGGAATGGAATGGAATCAGGAATGGAATAGGGAATGGAATGGAATGGAAAGGGAAATGGAATGGGGAATGTAATGGAATGGAATGGGGAATGGAACAGGGAGTGGAAGGGGGAAGGTAATGTAATGGAAAGGGGAATGGAAATGTTAAAGAAATGAATTGGAATGGAGAATGTTATGGGAAATGGAATGGAATGGAATGCAATGGAATGCGGATTTGTATTAGGAATGTAATGTGGAAAAGAATGGGGAATTGAAAGGGGAATTGAATGTATCGGAACGGGGAATGGAAAGCTTAATGGAATGAAATGGAATGGGGAATTGACTGGAATGGATTGGGGAATGGAATGGGGAAAGGAATGGAATGGAACATGGAATGGAATGTGAAATGGAATGAGGAATGTAATTGGATAAAGTGGGGAATGGAATGGGAAATACAATGGGGAAAGTATTGGAATGGAATCGGGAATGGTATGGATGATGAAATGGGGAATGTAATGTAATGTAATGCAGAATTGCATATGGAATGGAATGGGGAAAGGAATGGGGAATTGAATAGGGAATGAAATTAAATGGAATTATGAATGGAAGGGGGAATGGAATGTTGAATGTAATTGAATGAAATGGACAATGGAATGGGGAATAGAATGGGATAGAATGTTCAATGGAATGGAGAATTGAATGCAATTTAATGATAATGGAATGGAGTATGGAATTGGGAATGGAATGGAATGGAATGGGAAATGGAAAGGGGAATGCAATGGAATGGAAAGGGAAATTGAATGGGGAATGAATGGAATGGAAAGGGTAATGTAATGGTAAATTGAATGGAGAATGGAATGGAATGGATTGCGGAAAAGTGTATGGAATGGAATGTGGAATGGAATGGAATGGGGAATGCAACGGGGAGAGGAATGGGGAATGGAATGAAATGCATCGGTTAATTTAATGGAGAATGCAATTTAATGAAAGGAGCAATGAAGAGGAGAATGGAATGGAATGGAGTGGGGAATTGAATGGGGAATGGAATGTGAAATGGAATGGGGAATGCAATGGGATAAAATGGGGAATGGAATGGGGAATATAATGTTGAATGGAATGGAATGGAATGGAAAATGGAATGGGGAATGGAAAGGAATAAAATGACGAAAGGAATGTTGAATGGAATTGGGAATGGAATGGAATGGAATGGGGAAAAGAATCGGGAATTGAAAGGAATGGAAAGGGAAATGGAATGGGGAATGGAATGGAATGGTACGGCAAATGGAATGGGTAGTGGAATGGGGAATGGAATGGAATGGAACAGCGAATGGAATCGGGAGTGGAATGGGGAATGGAATGGAATGCATCATTTAATTTAATGGAGAATGGAGTGGAATGAAACGGGGAATGGATAGGGGAATGGAATGGCATGGAACGGGGAATGGAAAAGTTCATGAAATGAAATGGAATTTGGAATGTTATTGGAAATGGAATGGAATGCAGTGGAGAATTTAATGGGGAATGGAATGGAGAATGGAACGGTGAGTGGAATGGGGAATGGAATGGAATGGAATGCAGAATTGTATATGGAATTAAATGGGAATTGGTATGGAATGGAATGGAATGGCGAATGGAATGGGGAATGGAATAGGGAATGGAATGGGGAATTGAATGAAATGGAATAGGGAATGTAGGCGAGAATGGAATGTTGAATGGAATGGAATGGAATGGAATGGGCAATGGAATGGGGAAAGGAATGGAATGGAATGGGAAATGCAATGGGTAATGGAAAGGAATGGAATGGGCTGTGGAAAGGGTTGTGGAATGGGGAGTGGAATGGAATGCAACGGTTAATTTAATGCCGAATGGAATGGAATGAAATGGGGAATGGAAAGGAGAATGCACTAGAATGGAACAAGGAATGGAATGTGGAATGCAATGTAATGGAACGGGGAATGGAAAGATTAATGGAATGAAATGGAATGGGGAAAGTTATGGGGAATGGAATGGAATGGAATGGGGAATGAAATGAGGAATGGAATGGGTAAGGAAATGGAATGGAATGCGGAATAGTATATGGAATGGAATGTGGAATGGAGTGGAATGCAATGGAATCGGGAATGGAATGGGAAATTGAATGGGGAATGGAATGAATTGGAATTGGGAATGGAAGGGGGAATGGAATGTTGAATGTAATGGAACGGAATGGGCAATGGAATGGGGAATGGAATTTAATGGAATGAAGAATTGTATTTCGAATGGAATGGGGAATTTAATGGGGAATGGAATGAATTGGAATTGGGAATGAAAGGGGAAATAGACTGCAGAATGTACTTGAATCGATTGGGCAAATGGCTGGGAAATGGAATGGGATAGAATGTGGAATAGAATGAGGAAAGCAATGACATGGAATGGGGAATGGAATGGAGAATGTCATTGGGAATGGAATGGAATAGAAATTGTAATGGAAAGGGGAATGGAATAGAATGGAAATTGAAATGGAATGTCGAATGGAATGGAATGGAAAGGGGAATGGAATGTTGAGTGTAATGGAATGGAATGGGGGATGCAAACGGATTGGAATGGGATAGAATGTTGAATCGAATGGGGAATTGAAACAAATGGAATGGGGAATGGAACGGACAATGGAATTGGGAATGAAATGGAATGGAATGGGGAATGAAATGGTGAATGGAATGGAATATAAAGGGAAATGTAATGGGTGATGGAATGGGGAATGGAATGGAATGGAGAATGGAATGGGGAATGGAATGAAATGGAATAGGGAATGGAAGCGAGAATGGAATGTTGATTGGAATGGAATGGAATGGGCAATGGAATGGGGAATTGAATGGAATGGAAAGGTAAATGCAATGGGGAATGGAAAGGAATGGAACAGGCTGTGGAAAGGGTTGTGGAATGGGGAGTGGAATGGAATGCAATGGTTAATTTAATGCAGAATGGAATGAAATAAAACGTGGAATGGAAAGGAGAATGGAATAGAATGGAACGGGGAATGGAATGTGGAATGCAATGTAATGGAACGGGGAATGGAAAGATTAATGGAATGAAATGGAATGGGGAATGGAATGGAATGGAATGGGGAATGAAATGAGGAATGAAATGGGTAAGGGAATGGAATGGAATGCGGAATAGTATATGGAATGGAATATGGAATGGAGTGGAGTGCAATGGAATCGGGAATGGAATGGGAAATTGAATGGGGAATGGAATGAATTGGAATTGGGAATGGAAGGGGAAATGGAATGTTGAATGTAATGGAATGGAATGGGGAATGGAATTTAATGGAATGAAGAATTGTATTTCGAATGGAATGGGGAATTTAATGGGGAATGAAATGAATTGGAATTGGGAATGAAAGGGGAAATAGACTGCAGAATGTACTTGAATCGATAGGGCAAATGGCTGGGAAATGGAATGGGATAGAATGTGGAATGGAATGAGGAAAGCAATGACATGGAATGGGGAATGGAATGGAGAATGTCATTGGGAATGGAATGGAATAGAAATTGTAATGGAAAGGGGAATGGAATGGAGTGGAAATTGAAATGAAATGTCGAATGGAATGGAATGGAAAGGGGAATGGAATGTTGAATGTAATGGAATGTAATGGGGAACGCAAACGGATTGGAATGGGATAGAATGTTGAATCGAATGGGGAATTGAAACAAATGGAATGGGGAATGGAATGGACAATGGAATTGGGAATGAAATGGAATGGAATGGGTAATGAAATGGTGAATGGAATGGAATATAAAGGGAAATGTAATGGGTGATGGAATGGGGAATGGAATGGGGAATGGAATGGAATGGAATGCAGAATTGTATATGGAATGGAATGGGGGAATGGAATGGAGAATTGAATGGGGAATGGAATGAATTGGAACGGGGAATGGAAAAGTTAATGGAATGAAATGGAGTCGAGAATGTTATGGAGAATGGAATGGAATGGAATGGGGAATGGAATGGGGGAAGAAATGGGGAATGTAATGGAACGGAATTGGGAAAGGAATGTCAAATCGAATGGGGAATAGAATGGAATGGAACAGGGAATGCAATGGGGAACCGAATGGGGAATGAAATGGAATGGAACGGGGAACGGAATGGGGAATCAAATGGGGTATGGAAGGAAATGTAACAGGGATAGAAATGGGGAATGGAATGTAATTTATCGGGGAATGGAAAGGTTAATGGAATGAAATGTACTGGGGAATGTTATGGATAAGATAATGGAATGCGATGAGGAATGGAATCGAGAATGAATTGGAATGGAACGGGGAATGGAATGGGGAATGGAATGGTGAATGAAATGGAATGCAAAGAGGAATTTTTTATGGAATGGAAAGGGGAAAGGAATCAGATAGAATGTGTAATGGAATGGGGAAATGAATGAAATAGAATGGGGAATTGAATGGAGAATGAAATTGGAAATGGAATGGAATGGAATGGGAATGGAATGGGGAATGGAATGGAATGCAATGGCTAGTTTAATGGAGAATGAATGGAATGAAACGAGGAATGGAAAGCTCAATGGAGTGTACTGGCACGGGAATTGGAATGGGGAATGGAATGGAATGGAACAGGGAATGGAAAGGTTAATGGAATGAAATGGATTGTGGAATGCTATGGAATGGAATAGAATGGGGAACGGAATGGAATGGAATGGGGAATGAAATGGAGAACGGAATTGGTACTGGAATGGAATTGAATGGGGAATGTAACTGGGAGAGGAATGTGGAATGAATTGGAGTGCAACAGTAAATTTAATGGAGAATGAAATGGAAATGGAATCGAAAGGGGAATGGAATGGAATGCAATGGGGAATAGAATGGAAAGGAACGGGGAATGGAATGGGTAAGGGAATAAAATGGAATGCCTAATAGTATATGGAAAGGAATGCGGAATGGAATGGAATGGAATGGGGAATGGAATGGGGAATTGAATAGGGAATGCAATGAAATGGAATTGGGAATGGAAAGGGCAATGGAATGTTGAATGGAATGGAATGGAATGGGGAATGGAATGGGGTATGGAATTTAACGGAGTGCAGAATTGTATTAGGAATGGAATGGGGAATGGAATGGGGAATTGAATGGGGAATGGAATGAAATGGAGTTGGGAATGGAAGGCAGAATAGACTGCTGAAAGTAATGGAATGGATTGGGCAATGGACTGGGAAACGGAATGGGATAGAATGTGGAATGTAATGAGGAAAGCAATGAAATGGAAAGGGGAATGGAATGGAATGGAAAGGGTAATGGAATGGGGAATGGAATGGAGTGGAAAGGGAAATGGAATGGGGAATATAATGGAATGGAATAGGGAATGGAATGGGTAATGGAATGGAATGGAATTGGTAATGAAAGGGAAATGGAATGTTGAATGGAATGGATTGGAATGAAATTGAATGCAGAATGGAAAAATGCAATTGGGAATGGTAGAGGGAATGGCATGTTTAATGAAATGGAATGGAATGGGCAATGGAATGGGATACAATGTGGAATGGAATGGGGAATTGAATGAAATGTAAAGGGGAATGAAATGAAGAATGGAATTTGGAATGGAATGGAATGGAAAAAGAAATGGAATGGGGAATGTAATGGAATGGAACGGGAAATGGAACAGGGAGGGGAACGGGGAAGGTAATGTAATGGAAAGGGGAATGGAAATGTTAAAGGAATGAACTGGAATGGAGAATGTTATGGGAAATGGAATGGAATGGAATGGGGAATGGAATGGGGGATGGAATGGAATGGAATGGGCAATGGAATGGGGAATGGAATGGAATGGAAAGGAATGGAATGGAATGGGGAATGGAATGTGAAATGGAATGGGAAATGGAATGTGATAAAATGGGGAATGGAATGGGGAATGGAATGCGGAATGAAATGCAATGAAATGGGGAATGGAATGGGGAATGGTACGGAATGGAATGTGGAATTGTATATGGAATTGAATCTGGAATGTAATGGGGAATTTAATGGGAAATGAAATGAAATGGAATTGGGAATGGAAAGGGGAATGGAATGTTGAATGTAACGGAATGGTGTGGGCAATGCAAACAGGATTGGAATCGGATAGAATGTTGAATGGAATGGGGAATTGAATCAAATGCAATGGGGAATGGAATGAAGAATGGAATTGGGAAAGATATGGAATGGAACGTGGAATGGGATGGCGAATGGAATGGAATGGAAAGGGAAATGTAAGGGGAATGGAATGGGGAATGGAATGGGGAATGGAATGAAATGAAACGTGGAATGGAAAGGTTAATGGAATGACATGGAGTGGGGAATGTCAAGGAGAATGGAATGGAATGGAATGGGGAATGGAATGGGAAAAGGAATGGGGAATGGAATTTAATGGAATAGGGAATGAAAAGTGAAATGGAATGGGGGAATGGAATGGGATAAAATAGGGAATTAAATGGGTAATGGAATGGGGAATATAATGGAATGGAACAGGGAAGGGAATGGGGAATGTAAAGGGGTATGGAATGGAATGGAACGGGGACAGGAATGGGGAATGGAACGTAATTTAATGGGGAATGGAAAGGTTAATGGAATGAAATGGAATGAAGAATGTTATGGGTAAGATAATGGAATGGAATGACTAATGGAATGGGGAATGGAATGGAATGGAGTGGAATGGGGAATGGAATGGAATTGGGAATGGAATGGAGAATGGTAATGGGAATGAAATGGAACTGAATGGGGAAGGTAACATGGAAAGAAATGTGGAATGGATTGGAGTGCAATGGTTAATTTAGTGGAGAATGAAATTAAATGAAACGGGGAATGGAAAGGGGAATGAAATGGAATGGAATGGGGAATGGAATGGTGAATGGAATATAACGGAATGGGGAATGGAATGCGCAATGGAATGGAAATGAACGGGGAATGGAATTGGGAATGTTAAGGGGAATGGAATGCGGAATTGTATATGGAATGGAATGTGGAATGGAATGGAATGGGAAATGGAATGGGGAATTGAATGGGGAATGGAATGGAATGGAATTGGAAATGGAAGGGGGAATCGAATGTTGAATGTAATGGAATGGAATTTGGAATACAATGTTGAATGGAATGTGATACAATGTGGAACGGAATGGGGAATTGAATGAAAAGGAATGGGGAATGGAACGGAGAATGGAATTGGGAATGGAATGGAATGGAATGGGGAATGGAAAGGGGAATGCAATGGAATGGAAAGTTAAATTAAATGGGGAATGCAATGGAATGGAAAGGGGAATGGATTGGGGAGTGGAATGGGGAATGGAATGGAATGGAATGTGGAATGGTATATGGAATGGAATGGGGAAAAGAATGGGGAATTGAAAGGGGAATTGTATGTAATGGAACGGGTAATGGAAAGGTTAATGGAATGAAATGCAATAGGGAATGGAATGGAATGGATTGGGTATGAAATGGGGAATAAAATGGAATGGAATGTAGAATGGAATGTGAAATGAAATGAGGAAAGTAATGGGATAAAATGGGAAATGGAATGGGAAATGTAATAGGGAAAGTAGTGGAATGGAACCGGGGATGTTATGGATGATGGAATGGGGAATGGAAGGGGGAATGGAATGTTGAATGTAATGGAATGAAATGGACAATGCAATGGGGAATAGAATGGGATAGAATGTTCAATGGAATGGGGAATTAAATGGGGAATGAAACGGGGAATGGAACGCAGGTTTGTATATGTAATGGAATGGGGAAAGGAATGGGGAATTGAATGGGGAATGGAATGAAATGGAATCGGGAATGGAAGGGGGAATGGAAAGTTGAATGTAATGGTATGGAATGGGCAATGGAATGGGGAATGGAATGCGATAGAATGTGGAATGGAATGGGGAATGGAATGAAATGGAATGATGAATGGAATGCTGAATGTATTTGGGAATGGAATGGAATGGTGAATGGAATGGGGAATTTCATGGAATGGAAAGGGAAATGGAATGGGGAATGGAATGGAATGCAACGTTTAATTTAATGAAGAATGGCATAGAATGAAATGGGGAATGGAAAGGGGAATGGAATGGAAAGGAACGGGGAATGGAAAAGTGCATGAAATGAAATGGATTTGGGGTATGTTATTGGAAATGGAATGGAATGCAATGGGGAATGGAATGGGGAATGGAATCGAATGGATTGGGGAATGGAATGGGGAGTGGAATGGGGAATGGAAAGGAATGGAATGTGAAAGTGTATATGGAATGGAATGGGGAATTGAATGGAATGGAATGGAATGGAAAGGAATGGATTGGGGAATGGAATGGGGAATGGTATGGGGAATTGAATGAAATGGAATAGGGAATGCTGTAAGAAGGGAATGTTGAATGTAATGTAATGGAATGGACAACAGAATGTGGAATGGAATGGGATAGAATGTGGAATGGAATGGGGAATTGAATGAAATGGAATGGGCAATGGAATGGAGAATGGAATTTAATGGAACGGGGAATGGAATGCGGAATGCAATGTAATTTAACAGAGAATGGAAAGGTTAATGGAATGAAATGGAATGTGGAATGTTATGTGTAAGATAATGGAATGAAAAGAAGAATGGAATGGGGAATGAAATGGAATGGAATGGGGAATGGAATGGAGAATGGAATTGGGAATGGAATGAAATGGAATGGGGAATGTTATGGGGAATGGAATGGAATGGATTGGGGAATGGAATGGAATGGAATGTGGAATGGAATGTGAAATGGAATGAGGAATGAAATGGGATAAAATGGGGAATGGTATGGGAAATGAAATGGGGAAATTAATGGAATGGAAACGGGAATGTTATGGATGATGGAATGGGGAATGGAATGGAATGGAATGCAAAACTGCATATGGAATGCAATGGGGAATGGAATGGAATGTGAAATTGAATGAGGAAAGGAATGGGATAAAATGGGGAATGGAACGGAGATTGGAATGGAATGGAATGGGGAGTGGAATGGGGAATGGCATGGGTAATGGAATGGAATGGAATGCGGAATTGTATATGGAATGGAAAGGGGAATGAATGTGGAATTGAATGGGGAATGGAATGAAATGGAATTGGGAATGGAAGGGGGAATGGAATGTTGAATATAATGGAATGCATTGGGCAATGGAATGGGGAATGGAATGGGATAGAATGTGGAATTGAATGAAATGGAATGGGGAATGGAATTGAGAAGATAACTGGGAATATAATGGAATTGAATGGAGATTAAAATGGGGAATGGAATGGAATGGAAAGGGAAATGGAATGGGGAATGGAATGGAATGGAATGAGCTGTGGAATGGGATGTGGAATGGGGAATGGAATGGAATGCCACGGTTAATTTAATGCAGAGTGGAATGGAATGAAACGGTGACTGGAAAGGAGAATGGAATAGAATGGAATGGGGAATGGAATGTGGAATGTAATGTAATCAAAAAGGGAATGGAAATGTTAATGGAATGAAATGGAATGGGGAATGGAATGGAATGCAACAGGGACTGGATTGGGAATGGAATCGGTAAGGGAATGGAATGGATTGCGGAATAGTATATGGAATGTAATGCGGAATGGAATGGAATGGAATGGGGAATGGAATGGGTAATTGAAAGGGGAATGGAATGAATTCGAATTGGGAATGGAAGGGGGAATGGAATATTGAATGTAATGGAATGGAATGGGCAATGGAATGGAGAATGGAATTTAATGGAATGCAGAATTGTATTTGGAAAGGAATAGGGAATGGAATGCGGAGTTGAATGGGGAATGGAATGAAATGGAACTGGGAATGGAAGGGGGAATAGACTGCTGAATGTAATGGAAGGGATTGGGCAATGGACTTTGAAATGGAATGGGATAGAGTATGGAATCGAATGAGCAAAGCAATGAAAAGGAATGGGGAATGGAATTTACAATAGCACTGGGAATGGAATGGAATTTAATGGGTAATGGAATGGGGAATGGAATCGAATTGAAAGGTAAATGGAATGGGAAATGGAATGGAATGGAACCGCGAATGGAATGGGGAATGGAATTTGGAATGGAATGGAATGCAATGTGGAATTGTATTTGAAATAGAATGTGGAATGGAATGGAATGGAAAGAAAAATATAATGGGGAATTGAATGGGGCATGGAATGAAATGGAATTGGTAATGGAAGTTGAATGGAATATTGAATGTAATGTAATGTAATGGAATGGTATGGAGAAAGGAACGAAATCTAATTGGGAATAGTAGAGGGAATGGAATGTTGAATGAAATGGAATGGAATGGGCAATGGAATGGGGAATGCAATAGGCTAGAATGTGGAATGGAATGGGGAATTGAATGAAATGGAAAGGGGAATGGAATGGAGAATGTAACTGGGAATAGAATGGAATGGAATCGGGAATGGAATGGGGAATGGAATGGAATGGAAAGGGAAATCGAATGGGGAATGGAATGGAATGGAACGGGGAATGGAAAGGGGAGTGGAATGGGGAATGGAATGGAATGCAACGTTTAATTTAATGCAGAATGGAATGGAATGAAATGGGGAATGGAAAGGGGAATGGAATGGAATGGAACGGGGAATGGTAAAGTGCATGAAATGAAATGGATTGGGGAATGTTATTGGAAATGGAATGGAATGCAATGGGGAATGGAATGATGAATGGAATGAAATGGAACGGGGAATGGAACGGGGAGTGGAATGTTGAATGGAACGGAATGGAATGCAGAATTGCATATGGAATGGAATGGGGAAAGGAATGGAATGGAATGGAATGGGAAATGGATTGGGGAATGGAATAGGGAATTGACTGGGGAATTAATTGAATGAAATGGAATAGGGAATGGAAGTGAGAATTAAATGTTGAATGTAATGGAATGGAATGGGCAATGGAATGGGGAATGGAATGGGATAGAATGTGGAATGGAATGGGGAATTGAATGAAATGGAATGGGGAATGGAATGGAGAATGGAATTGTGAGTGGAATAGAATGGAATGTGTAATGGAATTGTGAATGGAATAGAATGGAATGGGGAATGGATTGCGGAATGGAAAGTAATTTAACGGGGAATGGAAAGGTTAATGAAATGAAATGGAATGTGGAATGTTATGGGTAAGATAATGGAATGGACTGAGAAATGGAATGTGGAATGAAATGGAATGGAATGGGGAATGGAATGGAGAATGGAATTGAGAACGAAATAAAATGGAATGTTGCATGTTATGGGGAATGGAATTGAAAAGATGGGGGAATGGAATGGAATGGAATGTGGAATGGAATGTGAAAAGGAATCAGGAATGAAGTGGGATAAAATGGGGAATGGAATGGGAATGAAATGGGGAAATTAATGGAATGGAACCGAGAATGGTATGGATGATGGAACAGGGAATGGAATGGAATGGAATGGAATGCAGAATTGCATATGGAATGGAATGGGGAATGGAATGGGGAATGGAATGTGTAAAGGAATTAAATGGAATTCGGAATGGAAGGGGGAATCGAATGTTGAATGTAATGGAATGAAATGGACAATGTAATATGGAAGAGAGTAGGATAGAATGTGCAATGGAATGGGGAATTGAATAAAATGGAATGGATAATGGAATGGAGAATTGAATTGGGAATGGAATGGAATGGAATGGAAATGGAAATTGAATGGGGTATGGAATGGAATGGAATGGGGAATGGAATGGGGAATGGAATGGGGATGGAATGGAATGGAATGCAGCATAGTGCATGGAATGGAATGTGGAATGGAATGGAATGAAGAAAGAAATGGGGAGTGGAATGGTGAATGGAATGAAATGGAATGGGGAATGGAATGCTGAACGGAATGGAGAATTTAATGGAATGGGGAATGGAATGTGAAATTGAATGGGGAAAGGAATGGGATAAAATGAGGAATGCAATGGGGATTAGAATGGATTTTAACGGGGAGAGATTTGGGGAATGGAAGGGGAATGGAATGGAATGGAATGTGGAAATGTATATTGAATGGAATGGGGAATGAAATGGATTGGGAATCGAAGGGGGAATGGAATGTTGAATGTAATTTAATGGATTGGGCAATGGAATGGGGAACGGAATGGGATGGAATGTGGAATGGAATGGGGAATTGAATGATATGGAATGAGGAATGGAATTGAGAATATAATTGGGAATATAATGGAATGGAATGGGAATTGGAATGGGGAATGGAATGGAAAGGGAAATGGAATGGGTAATGGAATGGAATGGAATGCGCTGTGGAACGGGGTGTGTAATGGGGAATGGAATGGAATGCAACAGTTAGTTTAATGCAGAATGGAATGGAATGAAACGGGGAATGGAAAGGAGAATAAAATTGAATAGAATGGGGAATGGAATGTGGAATGCAATGTAATGGAATGGGGAATAGAAAGATTAATGGAATGAAATGGAATGGGGAATGTTATGGGGAATGGAATGGAATGCAATGGAATGGGGAATGTTATGGGGAATGGAATGGAATGGATCGGGGAATGGAATGGGGAATGGAATGGGTAAGGGAAGGGAATGGAATGTGGAATAGTATATGGAATGGAATGCAGAATGGAATGGAATGGGGAATGGAATGGAGAATTGAATGGGGAATGGAATGAATTGGAGTTGGGAAGGAAGGGGGACTGGAATGTTGAATGTAATGGAATGGAATGGGCAATGGAATGGGGAATGGAATTTAATGGAATGAGGAATTGTATTTGGAATGGAATGGGGAATGGAATGAGGAATTGGATTTGGAATGGAATGGGGAATTGAAAGTGGAATGGAACGAAATGGAATTGGGAATGGAAGGGGGAATAGACTGCTGAATGTAATGGAATGGATTGGGCAATGGACTGGGAAATGGAATGGGATAGAATGTGGAATGGAATGAGGAAAGCAATGAAATGGAATGCGGAATGGAATCGAGAATGGCATTGGGAATAGAATGGAATGGAATGGGTAATGCGTTGGGGAATGGAATGGAATGGAAAGGGAAATGGAATGGGGAATATAATGGAATGGAATGGGGAATGGAATGGGGAATGGAATGGAATGGAATGCGCAATTGTATTTGAAATGGAATGTGGAATGGAATGGAAGGGAATGGGAAATATAATGTGGAATTCAATGGCTAATGGAATGAAATGGAATTAGTAATGGAAGGGGAATGGAATGTTGAATGTAATGGAATGGAATGGAATTGAATGGGGAAAGAACAAAATAGAATTGGGAATGGTAGAGGGAATGGAATGTTTAATGAAATGGAATGGAATGGGCAATGGAATGGGGAATGGAATGGGATAGAATGTGGAATGGAATGGGCAATTGAATGAAATGGAAAGGGGAATGGAATGGAGAATGGATTTGGCAATGGAATGGAATGGAATCGGGAATGCAATGGGGAATGGAATGGAATGGATCGGGGAATGGAACAGGAAGTGGAAGGGGGAAGATAATGTAATGGAAAGGGGAATGGAAATGTTAAAGGAATGAATTGGAATGGAGAATGTTATGCGGAATGGAATGGAATGGAATGGGTAAAGGATTGGGGAATGGAATGGGGAAAGGAATGGAATGAAATGGGGAATGGCATGTGAAATGGAATGGGGAATGTAATGTGGTAAAATGGGGAATGGAATGGGGAATGGATTGCAAAATGGAATGGAATGGAACGGAGAATGGAATGGGGAATGGAATGGGGAATGGTATGGTATGGAATGAAATGCGTAATTGTATATGGAATGGAATCTGGAATGGAATGGGAAATTTAATGGGAAATGAAAAGAAATTGGGAATGGAAGGGGGAATGGAAAGTTGAATGTAACGGAATGGAATGGGCAATGCAAACGGGAGTGGAATAGGATAGAATGTTGAATGGAATGGGGAATTGGATGAAATGGAAAGTGGAATGGAAAGGAGAATGGAATTGGGAATGAAATGGAATGGAATGGGGAATGGAATGGTAAATGGAATGAAATGGAAAGGGTAATGTAATGGGGAATGCAATGGGGAATGGAATGGGGAATGGAATGGAATGGAATGCGGAATTGTATATGGAATGGAACGGGGAATGGAATGAAATGGAATTGGGAGTGGAATTGGGTATGCAATGTTGAATGGAATGGAATGCAATGGGCAATGGAATGGGGAATAGAATGGGAGAGAATGTTCAATGGAATGGGGAATTGAATGAAATTTAATAGATAATGGAATGGAGAATAGAATTGGGAATAAAATGGGAAATGGAAAGGGGAATGGAATGTAATGGAAAGGGAAATTGAATGGGGAATGGAATGGAATATAACGGGTAATGGAATGGTAAATTGAATGGGGAATGGAATGGAATGTGGAAGAATGTATGGAATGGAATGTGGAATGGAATGGAATGGGGAATGGAACGTGGAGTGGAATGCAGAAAGAAATGCAATGCATCGGTTAATTTAATGGAGAATGCAATTTAATGAAATTGGCAATGGAAAGGGGAATGGAATGGAATGGAATGGAATGGGGAATGGAATGGGGAATGGAATGTGAAATAGAATGAGGAATGGAATGGCATAAAATGGGGAATGGAATGGGGAAAGGAATAAAATGGAATTGGGAATGGAAGGGGGAATGGAATGTTGAATGTAATGGAATGGAAATGGCAATGCAATGGGGAATGGTATTTAATGGAATGCGGAATTGTATTTGGAATGGAATGGGGAATTGAATATGGAATGAAATTACATATAATTGGGAATGGAAGGGGGAATGGAATGTTGAATGTAATGGAATGAATTGGACAAAGGAATGAGGAATAGAATGGGATAGAATGTTCAATGAAATGGGGAATTGAATGAAATTTAATGGATAATGGAATGGAGAATGGAATTGGGAATGGAATGGAATGGAATGGGAAATGGAAAGGGGAATGGAATGTAATAGAAACGGAAATTGAATGGGGAATAGAATGGAATGGAATGGGTAATGGAATGGTAAATTGAATGGGGAATGGAATGGAATGCGGAATAGTGTACGGAATGGAATGTGGAATGGAATGGAATGGGGAATGGAAAGGAGATGGGAATGTGGAATGGAATGGAATGCATCGGTTAATTTAATGGAGAATGCAATTTAATGAAACGGGCAATGGAAAGGGGAATGGAATGGAATGGAACGGGGAATGAAATGGGGAATGGAATGTGAAATGGACTAGGGAATGCAATGGCATAAAATCGGAAATGCAATGCGGAATCGAATGGGAAATGGAATGGATTGGAATGCGCAATGGAATGGGGAATGAAATGGGGAATGGAATTCAGATTTGTATATGGAATGGAATGGGGAATGGAATGGCGAATTGAATGGGGAATGGAATGAAATAGAATTGGGAATGGAATGTTAAATGTAATGGAATGGAATGGGCAATGGAATGGGGAATGGAATGGGATAGAATGAGGAATGGAATGGGGAATGGAATCAAATGGAATGATGAATGGAATGTGGAATGGAATTGGGAATGGAATGGAATGGGGAATTGAATGGAATGGAAAGGGAAATGGAATGAGGAATGAAATGGAATGGAACGGGGAATGGAACGGGGAGTGGAATGGGGAATTAAATGGAATGCAACGTTTAATTTAATGGAGAAAGGAATGGAATGAAACGGGCAATTGAAAGGGGAATGGAATGGAATGGAACGGAAATGTAAAAGTTCATGAAATGAAATGGATTAGGGAATGTTATTGGAAATGGAATGGAATGCAATGGTGAATGGAATGGGGAATGGAATTGAATGGAATGGGGAATGGAATGGGGAATGGAATGGAAAAAGGAATGGGATAGAATGAGGAATGGAAGGGGGAATGGAATCAAATGGAATGATGAATGGAATGTGTAATGGAATTGGGAATTGAATGGAATGGAATGGGGAATGGAATGGGGAATTGAATGGAATGGAAAGGGAAATGGAATGAGGAATGAAATGGAATGGAACGGGGAATGGAACGGAGAGTAGAATGGGGAATTAAATGGAATGCAACGTTTAATTTAATGGAGAATTGAATGGAATGAAATGGGGATTTGAAAGGGGAATGGAATGGAATGGAACGGGGAATGTAAACCTTCATGAAATGAAATGGATTAGGGAATGTTATTGGAAATGGAATGGAATGCAATGGTGAATGGAATGGAGAATGGAATGGGGAATGGAATGGGGAATGGAATGCTGAACGGAATGGGGAATGGAATGGAATGGGGAATGGAATGTGAAATTGAATGGGGAAAGGAATGGGATAAAATGGGGAATGGGATATGGATTGGAATGGAATGAAACAGGGAGTGGAATGGGGAATGGAATGGGTAATGGAATGGAATGGAATGCGGAATTGTATATGGAATGGAAAGGGGAATGAATGGGAAATTGAATGGGAAATGGAATGAAATGGAATTAGGAATGGAAGGAGGAATGGAATGTTGAATGTAATGCAATGGATTGGGCAATGGAATGGGGAATGGAATGGGATGGAATGTGGAATGGAATGGGGAATTGAATGAAATGGAATGCGGAATGGAATTGAGAAGATAATTGGGAATATAATGGAATGGAATTTATATTAAAATGGGGAATGGAATGGAAAGGGAAATGGAATGGGGAATGGAATGGAATGGAATGGGCTGTGGAACGGGGTGTGGAATGTGGAATGGAATGGAATGCAACAGTTAATTTAATGCAGAATGGAATGGAATGAAACGGTGAATGGAAAGGAGAATGGAATAGAATGGAACGGGGAATGGAATGTAGAATGCAATGTAATGGAAAGGGGAATGTAATTGTTAATGGAGTGAAATGGAATGGGGAATGTTATGGGGAATGGAATGGAATGGGGAATGAAATGGGGAATGGAATGGAATGGAACAGGGACTGGAATGGGGAATTGAATGGGTAAGGGAATGGAATGGAATAAGAAATAGTATATGGAATACAATGCGGAATGGAATGGAATGGAATGGGAAATGGAATGGGGAATGGAATGAATTGGAATTGGGAAAGGAAGGGGGAATGGAATGTTGAATGTAGTGGCATGGAATGGGCAATGGAATGGAGAATGGAATTTAATGGAATTCAGGATTGTATTTTTAAAGGAATAGGGAATGGAAAGGGGAATTGAATGGGGAATGGAATGAAATGGAATTGGGAATGGAAGGGGGAATAGACTGCTGAATGTAATGGAATGGAATTGGCAATGGAATGGGGATTGGAATGGGAAAGAATGTGGAATGGAATGGGGAATTGAATGAAATGGAAAGGGGAATGGAATGGAGAATGGAATTAGGAATAGAATGGAATGGAATCGGGAATGGAATGGGGAATGGAATGGAATGTAAATGGAAATGGAATGGGGAATGGAATGGGGAATGGAACGGGGAGTGGAAGGGGGAAGGTAATGTAATGGAAATAGGGATTGAAATGTTAAAGGAATGAATTGGAATGGAGAATGTTATCGGGAATGGAATGGAATGGAATGGGGAATGGAATGTGAAATAGAATGGGGAATGGAATGGAAAATTGAATGTGGAATGGAATGGAATTCAATGGGGAATGGAATGGGGAATTGAATGGGGAATTGTATGGAATGGAATGCGGAATTTATATGGAATGGATTCTGGAATGGAATGGGGAATTTAATGGGAAATGAAATGACATGGAATTGGTAATTGAAGGGGGAATGGAATGTTGAATGTAAAGGAATGGAATGGGCAATGCAAACGGGATTGGAATGGGATAGAATGTTGAATGGAATGGGGAATTGAATCAAATGGAATGGGGAATGGAATGGAGAAAGAATTGGGAATGAAATGGAATGGAACGGGGAATGGAATGGAACGAAAGGGAAAAGTAATGGTAAATGGAATGGCAAATGGAATGGAGAATCGAATGGAATGCAATGCGGAATTGTATATGGAATGGAATGGGGAATGGAATGGGAAATTGAATGGGGAATGGAATGAAATGGAATGGGGAATGGAAAAGTTAATGGAATGAAATGGAGTGGGTAGTTTTAAGGAGAATGGAATGGAATGGAATGGGGCAAGAAATGGGGAATGGAATGGAATGGAATTGGGAATAGAATGTGAAATGGAATGGGGAATGGAATGTTATAAAATAGGGAATGAAATGGGGACTAGAATGGAATGCAATGGGGAATGGAATGGGGAATGGAATGAGGTATGAAATAGAATGAAACGGGGATAGGAATGAGGAATTGAATGTAATTTAATGGGGAATGGAAAGGTTAATGGAATGAAATGGAATGGGGAAGGTTATGCTTATGATAATGGAATGGAATGAGGAATGGAATGGGAAATGCAATGCAAGGGAAAGGGGAATGGAATGGGGAATGGAATGGTGAATGAAATGGAATAGAAAGCGGAAATTTATATTGAAGGGAATGGGGAACGGAATGGGGCATGGAATGGGGAATGGAATGGAATGCAACAGTGAGTTTAATTGAGAATGAATGGAATGAAACGGGGTGTGGAAAGGGGAATGGAGTGTACTGGAATGGGGATTGGAATGGGGAATGGAATGTAATGGAACGGGGAATGGAAAGGTTAATGGAATGAAATGGATTGTGGAATGCTATGGGGAATGGAATGGAATGGAATGGGGAATGGAATGGAGAACGGAATTGGGAATGGAATGCAATTGATTGGGGAATGTAACAGGGAGAGGAATGTGGAATGGATTGGAGTGCAACGGTTAATCTAATGGAGAATGAAATGGAATGAAATGGGGAATGGAAAGTGGAATGGAATGGGGAATGGAAAGTAGAATGGAATGGAATGGGGAATGGAATGGAATGGAATGGAACGGGTAATGGAATGGTAAATTGAATGGGGAATGGAATGGAATGCAGAATAGTGTACGGAATGGAATGTGGAATGGAATGGAAGGGGAATGGAACGGAAAGTGGAATGCAAAATGGAATGTAATGCATCGGTTAATTTAATGGAGAATGCAATATAATGAAATGGGCAATGGAAAGGGGAATGGAATGGAACGGGAAATGGAATGGGGAATGGGATGTGAAATGGAATGGGGAATTGAATGGGATAAAATGGGGAATGGACTGGGGAATGGAATGGGGAATGGAATGGAATGGAATGCGCAATGTAATTGAATGGAATGGGGAATGAAACGGGGAATGGAATGCAGATTTGTATATGGAATGGAATCGAAAATGGAATGGGGAATTGAATGGGGAATGGAATGAAATGGAATTGGGAATGGAAGGGGGAATGAAATGTTGAATGGAATGGAATGGAATGGGAAATCGAATGGGGAATAGAATGGGTTAGAAGGTGGAATGGAATTGGGAATGGAATGAAATGGAACGATGAATGGAATGTGGAATGGAATTGGGAATGGAATGGAATGGAATGGAATGGGTTGTGGAAAGTGGAATTGAATGGAATGGGAAGGGAAATGGAATGGGGAATATGATGGAATGGAACAGGAAATGGAACAGGGAGTGAAATGGGGAATGTAATGGAATGAAACTTTTAATTTAATGCAGAATGGAATGGAATGAAATGGGGAATGGAAAGGGGAATGGAGTGGAATGGAACGGGGAATGGTAAAGTGCATGAAATGAAATGGATTGGGGAATGTTATTGGAAATGGAATGGAATACAATGGGGAATGGAATGATGAATGGAATGAAATGGAACGGGGAATAGAATGGGGAGTGGAATGGGGAATGGAATGGAATGGAATGCAGAATTGTATATGGAATGGAATGGGGAATAGAATGGAATGGAATGGAATGAAATGGAATGGAATGGGGAATGGAATGGGAAATGGAATGGGGAATTGACTGGGGAATTAATTGAATGAAATGGAATAGGGAATGGAAGTGAGAATGGAATGTTGAATGTAATGTAATGGAATGGGCAATGGAATGGGGAATGGAATGGGATAGAATGTGGAATGGAATGGGGAATTGAATGAAATGGAATGGGGAATGGAAAGGAGAATGGAATTGTGAATGGAATAGAATGGAATGTGGAATGGAATTGTGAATGGAATAGAATGGAATGGGGAATGGATTGCGGAATGGAATGTAATTTATCGGGGAATGGAAAGGTTAATGGAATGAAATGGAATGTGGAATGTTATGGGTAAGATAATGGAATGGACTGAGAAATGGAATGTGGAATGAAATGGAATGGAACAGGGAATTGAATGGAGAATGGTATTGGGAACGGAATGAAATGGACTGTTGAATGTTATGGGGAATGGAATTGAAAAGATGGGGGAATGGAATGGAATGGAATGTGGAATGGAATGTGAAAAGGAATCAGGAATGAGGTGGGATAAAATGGGGAATGGAATGGGAATGAAATGGGGAAATTAATGGAATGGAACTGGGAATGGAATGGAATGGAATGGAATGGAATGGAATGCAGAATTGCATATGGAATGGAATGGGGAATGGAATGGGGAATGGAATGTGTAATGGAATTAAATGGAATTCAGAATGGAAGGGGGAATCGAATGTTGAATGTAATGGAATGAAATGGACAATGGAATATGGAAGAGAATAGAATAGAATGTGCAATGGAATGGGGAATTGAATGAAATGGAATGGATAATGGAATGGAGAATTGAATTGGGAATGGAATAAAATGGAAAGGGAAATTGAATGGAAAATGGAATGGAATGGAACGGGGAATGGAATGGGGAATGGAATGGGGATGGAATGGAATAGAATGTGGAATAGTGTAAGGAATGGAATGTGGAATGGAATGGAATGGGGAAAGGAATGAGGAGTTGAATGGTGAATGGAATGAAATGGAATAGGGAATGGAATGCTGAACAGAATGGAGAATGGAATGGAATGCGGAATGGAATGTGAAATTGAATGGGGAAAGGAATGGGATAAAATGGGGAATGGAATGGGGATTAGAATGGAATGGAATGGGGAGTGGATTGGCGAATGGAAGGGGAATGGAATGGAATGGAATGCGGTATTGCATATTGAATGGAATGGGGAATGGAATGAAATGGATTGGGAATCGAAGGGGGAATGGAATGTTGAATGTAATGGAATGGATTGGGCAATGGAATGTTGAAAGGAATGGGATGGAATGTGGAATGGAATGGGGAATTGAATGATATGGAATGGGGAATGGAATTGAGAATATAATTGGGAATATAATGGAATGGAATGGGGATTGGAATGGGGAATAGAATGGAATGGAAAGGGAAATGGAATGGGTAATGGAATGGAATGGAAAATGCTGTGGAACAGGGTGTGTAATGGGGAATGGAATGGAATGCAACGGTTAGTTTAATGCAGAATGGAATGGAATGAAACGGGGAATGGAAAGGATAATAAAATTGAATGGAATGGGGAATGGAATGTGGAATGCAATGTAATGGAACAGAGAATGGAAAGGTTAATGGAATAAAATGGAATGGGGAATGTTATGGGGAATGGAATGGAATGGAAAGGAATGGGGAATGAAATGGGGAATGGAATGGAGAATTGAATGGGGAATGGAATGAATTGGAATTGGGAAGGAAGGGGGAATGGAATGTTGAGTGTAATGGAATGGAATGGGCAATGGAATGGGGAATGGAATTTAATGGAATGAGGAATTGTATTTGGAATGGAATGGGGAATGGAATGGGGAATTGAATGTGGAATGGAATGAAATGGAATTGGGAATGGAAGGGGGAATAGACTGCTGAATGCAATGGAATGGATTGGGCAGTGGATTGGGAAATGGAATGGGATAGAATGTGGAATGGAATGAGGAAAGCAGTGAAATGGAATGGGGAATGGAATCGAGAATGGCATTGGGAATAGAATGGAATGGAATGGGTAATGCATTGGGAAATGGAATGGAGTGGAAAGGGAAATGGAATGGGGAATATAATGGAATGGAACGGGGAAAGGAATGGGGAATGGAATGGAATGGAATGCGGAATTGTATTTGAAATGGAATGTGGAATGGAATGGAATGGGAAATATAATGTGGAATTCAATGGCTAATGGAATGAATGGAATTAGTAATGGAAGGGGAATGGAATATTGAATGGAATGGAATGGAATGGAATGGAATGGAATGGAATGGAATGGAATGGAATGGAATGGGGAAAGAACGAAATGGAATTGGGAATGGTAGAGGGAATGGAATGTTTAATGAAATGGAATGGAACGGGCAATGGAATGGGGAATGGAATGGGATAGAATGTGGAATGGAATGGGCAATTGAATGAAATGGAAAGGGGAATGGAATGGAGAATGTATTTGGCAATGGAATGGAATGGAATCGGGAATGGAATGGGGAATGGAATGGAATGGATCGGGGAATGGAACAGGGAGTGGAAGGGGGAAAGTAATGTAATGGAAAGGGAAATGGAAATGTTAAAGCAATGAATTGGAATGGAGAATGTTATGCGGAATGGAATGGAATTGGGAAAGGAATGGGGAATGGAATGGGGAATGGAATGGAATGGAATGGGGAATGGCATGTGAAATGGAAAGGGGAATGGAATGTGGTAAAATGGGGAACGGAATGGGGAATGGATTGCGGAATGGAATGGAATGGAACGGAAAATGGAATGGGGAATGGAATGGGGAATGGTATGGTATGGAATGGAATGCGGAATTGTATATGGAATGGAATCTGGAATGGAATGGGGAATTTAATGGGAAATGAAATGAAAAGGAATTGGGAATGGAAGAGGGAATGGAATGTTGAATGTAACGGAATGGAATGGGCAATGCAAACGGGATTGGAATGGGATAGAATGTTGAATGGAATGGGGAATTGAATCAAATGGATAGTGGAATATAAAGGAGAATGGAATTGGGAATGAAATGGAATGGAATGGGGAATGGAATGGTAAATGGAATGGAATGGAAAGGGAAATATAATGGGGAATGTAATGGGGAATGTAATGGGGAATGGAATGGAATGGAATGCGGAATTGTATATGGAATGGAATGAAATGGAATTGAAAGTGGAATTGGGTATGCAATGTTGAATGTAATGGAATGCAATGGGCAATGGAATGGGGAATAGAATGGGAGAGAATGTTCAATGGAATGGGGAATTGAATGAAATTTAATGGATAATGGATTGTAGAATGGAATTGGAAATGGAATGGAATAGAATGGGAAATGCAAAGGGGAATGGAATGCAATGGAAAAGGAAATTGAATGGGGAATGGAATGGAATGGAACGGGTAATGGAATGGTAAATTGAATGGGGAATCGAATGGAATGCAGAATATTGTATGGAATGGAATGGGGAATGGAACGCGGAGTGGAATGCAGAATGGAATGGAATGCATCGGTTAATTTAATGGAGAATGCAATTTAATAAAATTGGCAATGGAAAGGGGAATAAAATGGAATGTAACGGGGAATGGAATGGCGAATGGAATGTGAAAAGGAATGGCGAATGGAATGGCATAAAATGGGGAAGGGAATGGGGAATGGAATGGGGAATTGAATGGGGAATGGAATAAAATGGAATTGAGAATGGAAGGGGGAATGGAATGTTGAATGTAATGGAATATAATGGGCAATGCAATGGGGAAAGGTATTTAATGGAATGCGGAATTGTATTTGGAATGGAATGGGGAATGGAATGGTGAATTGAATGGGGAATGAAATTAAATGGAATTGGGAATGGAAGGCTGAATGGAATGTTGAATGTAATGGAATGAAATGGACAAAGGAATGGGGAATAGAATGGGATAGGATGTTCAATGGAATTGAGAATTGAATGAAATTTAATGGATAATGGAATGGAGAATAGAATTGAGAATGGAATGGAAGGGAATTGGAAATGAAAAGTGGAATGGAATGGAATGGAAAGGGAAATGGATTGGGGAATAGAATGGAATGGAAGGGACTGTGGAATGGGGTGTTGAATGGGGAATGGAATAGAATGCAATGGTTAATTTAATGCAGAATGGAATGGAGTGAAATGGGGAATGGAAAGCAGAATGGAATGGAATGGAATGGGGAATGGAATGTGGAATGCAATGTAATGGAAAGAAGAATGGAAAGGTTAATGGAATGAAATGGAATGGGGAATGTTATGGGGAATGGAATTTAATGGAATGGGGAATGAAATGGGGAATGGAATGGAATGGAATGGGGAATGGAAGGGGTAAGGGAATGGAATGGAATGCGGAATAGTATATGGAAGTGAATGCGGAATGCAATGGAGTGGAATGGGGAATGGAATTGGAAATTGAATGTGGAATGGAATGAAATGGAATTGGGAATGGAAGGGGGAATGGAATGTTGAATGTAATGGAATGGAATGGGCAATGGAATGGAAAAGGCTATTTAATGAAATGCGGAATTGTATTTGGAATGGAATGGGGAATGGAATGGGGAATTGAATGTGGAATGAAATTAAATGGAATTGGGAATGGAAGGGGGAATGGAATGTGGAATGCAATGTAATGGAATGGGGAATGGAAAGATTAATGGAATGAAATGGAATGGGGAAAGTTATGGGGAATGGAATTTAATGGAATGGGGAATGAAATGGGGAATGGAATGGAATGGAATGGGGAATGGAATGGGGAGTGGAAGGGGAAAGGGAATGGAATGGAATGCGGAATAGTATATGGAAGTGAATGCAGAATGCAATGGAGTGGAATGGGGAATGGAATTGGGAATTGAATGTGGAATGGAATGAAATGGAATGGGTAATGGAAGGGGGAATGGAATGTTGAATGTAATGGAATGGAATGGGCAATGGAATGGAGAAGGCTATTTAATGGAATGCGGAATTGTATTTGGAATGGAATGGGGAATGGAATGGGGAATGGAATGTGGAATGAAATTAAATGGAATTGGGAATGGAAGTTGGAATGGAAGGTTTAATGTAATGAAATGAAATGGACAATGGAATGGGGAATACAATGGGATAGAATGTTCAATGGAATGGGGAATTGAATGAAATTTAATGGATAATGGAATGGAGAATAGAATTGGGAATGGAAAGTAATGGAATGGGAAATGCAAAGGGGAATGGAATGTAATGGAAAGGGAAATTGAATGAGATATGAAATGGAATGGTAGGGGTAATGGAATGGTATATTGAATAGGGAATGGAATGGAATGAGAAATAGTGTATGGAATGGAATGTGGAATGGAACGAGGTGTGGAATTTGGAATGGAATGGAATGGAATGCATCGGTTAATTTAATGGGGAATGCAATTTAATGAAACAGGCAATGGAAAGGGGAATGGAATGGAATGGAACGGGGAATGGAATTGGGAATGGAATGTGAAATGGAATGGGGAATGGAATGGCATAAAATGGGGAATGGAATGGGGAATGCAATGGTATTGAAAGGGGAATGGAATCAAATGGAATTGGGAATGGAAGGGGGAATGGAATGTTGAACGTAAAGAAATGGAATGGGCAATGGAATGGAGAATTTTATTTAATGGAATGCAGAGTTGCATTTGGAATGGAATGGGGAACTGAATGGGGAGCGAAATTAAATGGAATTGGGAATGGAAGGGGGAATGGAATGTTGAATGTAATGGAATGAAATGGACAATGGAATGAGGAATAGAATGGCATAGAATGTTCAATGGAATGGGGAATTGAAGGAAATTTAATGGATAATGGAATGGAGAGTAGAATTGGCAATGGAATGGAATGGAATGGGAAATGGAAAGGGGAATGCAATGTAATTGAAGGGGATATGGAATGGGGAATCGAATGGAATGGGGAATGGAACGGGGAGTGGAAGGGGGAAGTTAATGTAAGGGAAAGGAGAATGGAAATGTTAAAGGAATGAACTGGAATCGAAAATGTTATGGGGAATGGAATGGAATGGAATGGGGAATGGAATGGAATGGAATGGAATGGAGAATGGAAAGTGAAATGGAATGGGTAATGGAATGTGATAAAATGGGGAAGGGATTGGGGAATTGAATGCATAATGGAATGGAATGGAACGGGGAATGGAATGGGGAATGTTATGGATTGGAATGTGGAATTGTATATGGAATGGATTCTGGAATGGAATGGGGAATTTAATGGGAAATGAAATGACATGGATTTGGGATTTGAAGGGGGAATGGAATGTTGAATGTAACGGAATGGAATGGGTAATGCAAATGGGATAGCAATGCGATAGAATGTTGAATGGAATGGGGAATTGAATCAAATGGAATGCAGAATGGAATTGGGAATGAAATGGAAAGGAATGGGGAATGGATTGGTGAAAGGAATGGAATGGAAAGGGAAAAGTAATCCTGAATGTAATGGGGAATGGAATGGGGAATTTAATGGAATGGAAAGCAGAATTGTATGTGGAATGGAATGGGGAATGGAATGGGGACTTGAATGGGGAATGGAATGAAATGGAATGGGGAACGGAAAAGTTAATGGAATGAAATGGAGTGGGGAGTGTTAAGGAGAATAGAATGGAATGGAATGGGGAATGCAATTGGGAAAGGAATGGGGATTGGAAAGGAATGGAATTGGGAATTGAATTTGAAAAGGAATGGGGAATGGAGTGGGATAAAATACAGAAGGAAATGGGGAATGGAATGGGGAATAGAATGGAATGGAACGGGGAATGGAATGGTGAATGAAATGGAATGCAACGGGGAATGGAATGGGGAACGCAATGAGGTATGGAATGGAATGGAACAGGGATAGAAATGGGGAATGGAATGTAATTTAACGGGGTATGGAAAGGTTAATGGAATGAAATGGAATGGGGAAAGTTATGCTTAAGATAATGGAATGGAATGAGGTATGGAATGCGAAATTGAATGGAATGGAAAGGGGAATGGAATGGGGAACAGAATGGTGAATGAAATGGAATGGAATGCGGAATTTTATATGGAATGGAATGGGGAATGGAATAGGGAATGGAATGAGGTGGAATGGGGAAATGAATGAAATAAAATGGGAAATGAAATGGGAAATGGAATGGGGAATGGAATGGAATGCAACAGTTAGTTTAATGGAGAATATAATGGAATGAATCGGGGAATGGAAAGGGGAATGGAGTGTACTGGAACGGGGATTGGAATGGGGAATGGAATGTAATGGAACGGGGAATGGAAAGGTTAATGTAATGAAATGGATTGTGGAATGCTATGGGGAATGGAATGGAATGGAAAGGAATGGGGAAAGGAATGGAATGAAACGCGGAATGGAATGCAGATTTGTATGTGGAATGGAATCGGAAACGGAATGGGGAATAGAAAAGGGAATGGAATGAAATGGAATTGGGAATGGAAGGGCGAATGGAATGTTGAATGTAATGGAATGAAATGGGCAATGGAATGGGGAATGGAATGGATTGAATGTGGAATAGAATGTTTAATAGAATGAATTGGAATGATGAATGGAATGTTCAATGGAATTGGGAATGGAATGGGATGGAAAGGTGAATGGAATGGGGAATTGAATGGAATGGAAAGAGAAATGGAATGGGAATGAAGTGGAATGGAACGGGGAATGGAACGGAGAGTGGAATGAGGAATGGAATGGAATGCAACATTTAATTTAATGGAGAATGGAATGGAATGAAACGGGGAATGGAAAGGGGAAGGAATGGAATGGAACAGGGAATGGTAAAGTGCATGAAATGAAATGGATTGGGGAATGTTATTGGAAATGGAATGGAATGCAGTGGGGAATGGAATGAGGAATGGAGTGAAATGGAATGGGGAATGGAATGGGGAGAGGAATGGGGAATGGAATGGAATGGAATGCAGAATTTTATATGGAATGGAATGTGGAATGGAATGCAATGGGAAATGGAACGGGGAGTGGAATGCGGAATGGAATGGAATGCATCGGTTAATTTATTGGAGAATGCAATTTAATGAAATGGGCAATGGAAAGAGGAATGGAATGGATTGGACTGGGGAATGGAATGGGGAATGGAATGTGAAATGGAATGGGGAATGGAATGCGATAAAATGGGGAATGGCCTGGGGAATGGAATGGTGAATGGAATGGAATAAAATGCAGAATGGAATGGGGAATGATACGGGGAATGGAATGCAGATTTGTATAGGGAATGGAATCGGAAATGGAATGGGGAATTGAAAGGGGAATTCAATGAAGTGAAATTGGGAATGGAAGGGGGAATGGAATGTTGAAAGTAATGTAATGAAATGGGCAATGGAATGGGGAATGGAATGGATTGAATGTGGAATAGAATGGGTAATGGAATGAAATGGAATGATGAATGGAATGTTGAATGGAATTGGGAATGGAATGGGATGGAAAGGGGAATGGAATGGGGAATTGAATGGAATGGAAAGGGAAATGGAATGGGGAATGTAATGGAATGGAATGGAGAGTGGAATGGGGAATGGAATGGAATGCAACGTTTAATTTAATGGAGAATGGAATGGAATGAAACGGGGAATGGAAAGGGGAATGCAATGCAATGGAACAGGGAATTGTAAAGTGCATGAAATGAAATGGATTGGGGAATCTTATTGGAAATGGCATGGAATGCAATGGGGAATGGAATGATGAATGGAATGAAATGGAATCGGGAATGGAATGGACTGGAATGCAGAATTGTATATGGAATGGGATGAGGAATATAATGGAAAGAAATGCAATGGGGAATGGAATGAAATGGAATTGGGAATGGAAGGGGAATGGAATGTTGATTGTAATGGAATGGAATGGGCATTGGAATGGAGAATGGAATTTAATGGAATGCGGAATTGTATTTGGAATGGAATAGGGAATGGAACGGGAAATTGAATGGGAATGGAATGAAATGGAATTTGGAATGGAAGGGGGAATAGACTGCTGAATGTAATGGAATGGATTGGGCAATGGACTTTGAAATGGAATGGGATAGAAGTTGGAATGGAATGAGGAAAGCAATGAAATGGAATGGGGAATGGAATGGAGAATAGCACTGGGAATGGAATGGAATGGAATGTGTAATGGAATGGGGAAATTAATGGAATTGAAAGGGAAATGGAATGGGAAATGGAATGGAATGGAACCGGGAATGGAATGGGGAATGGAATGGGGAATGGAATGGAATGCAGTGCGGAATTGTATTTGGAATAGAATGTGGAGTGGAATGGAATGGAATGGGAAATATAATGGGGAATTTAATGGGGAATGGAATGAAATGGAATTGGTAATGGAAGTTGAATGGAATATTGAATGTAATGTAATGGAAAGGAATGGTATGGAGAATGGAACGAAATGGAATTGGGAATGGTAGAGGGAATGGAATGTTGAATGAAATGCAATGGAATAGGCAATGGAATGGGGAATGGAATGGGATAGAATGTGGAATGGAATGGGGAATTGAATGAAATGGAAAGGGGAATAGAATGGAGAATGGAATTGGTAATAGAATGGAATGCAATCGGGAATGGAATGGGGAATGGAATGGAATGGAAAGGGAAATGGAATGGGGAATGGAATGGAATGGAATGGGGAATGGAACGGGGAGTGGATGGGGGAAGGTAATGTAATGGAAAAGGGAATGGAAATGTTAAAGGAATGAATTGGAATGGAGAATGTTATTGGGAATGGAATGGAATGGAATGGGGAATGGAATTGGGAATGGAATGGAATGGAATGAGGAATGGAATGCGAAATAGAATGGAGAATGGAATGTGATAAATTGGGGAATGGAATGAGGAATGGAATGTGGAATGAAATGGAATGCAACGGGGAATGGGATGGGGAATGGAATGGGGAATGGTATGGAATGGAATGTGGAATTGTATAAGGAATGGATTCTGGAATGGAATAGGGAATTTAATAGGAAATGAAATGACTTGGAGTTGGGAATTGAAGGGGCAATGGATTGTTGAATGTAACGGAATGGAATGGGCAATGCAAACGGAATTGGAATGTGATAGAATGTTTAATGGAATGGGGAATTGAATCAAATGGAATGGGGAATAGAATGGAGAATGGAATTGGGAATGAAATGGAATGGAATGAGGAATGGAATGGTGAATGGAATGGAATGGAAAGGGAATAGCAATGTAAATGGAATAGGGAATACAAGGGAGAATGGAATGGAATGGAATGCGGAATTGTATATGGAATGGAATGGGGAATGGAATGGGGAATTGAATGGTGAATGGAACGAAATGGAACAGGGAATGGAAAAGTTAATGGAATGAAATGGAGTGGGGAGTGTTAAGGAGAATGGAATGGATGTAATAGGGAAAGGAATGAGGAAAGGAATGGGGAATGGAATGGAATGGAACTGGGAATGGAATTGAAAGGAATGGAGAATGGAATATAATTTAACGGGGAATGGAAAGGTTAATGGAATGAAATGGAATTATAAATGTTATGGGTACGTAAATGGAATCAAATGAGGAATGGAATGGGGAATTGAATGTTAAATGGAATGGAAAGAAAAGCGGAATTTTACATGGAATGTAATGGGGAATATAATGGGGAATTGAATGGGGAATGGAATGAAATTGATTTGGGTATTGAAGGGGGAATGGAATGTCAAATATAATGGAATGGAATGGGGAATGGAATTGGATAGAATGTGGAATGGAATGGGGAATTGAATGAAATGGAATGGGGAATGGAATGGAGAATGGAATTAGAATGTAATGGAAGGGAATGTGGAATGGAATGGGGAATGGAATGGCGAATGGAATGAAATGAAATTGGGAATGGAAGGGGGAATGGAATGTTGAATGTAACTGAATGGAATGGGCAATGGAATGGGGAACGGAATTGTATAGAATGTGGAATGGAATGGGGAATTGAATGAAATGGAAAGGGGAATGGAATTTAAAATCTAATTATGAATTGAAAGGAAAGGAATGGGTAATGGAATGGGGAATGGAATGGATGGAATGTGGAAACGTATATATAATGGAATGGGGAATGGAGTGTAATGGAACAGGAAATAGAATTGTTAATGGAATGAAATGGTATGGGGAAAGGAATGGAATGCAATGCGGAATTGCATATTTAATGGAATGGGGAATGGAATGGAATGAAACGGGGAATGCAAAGGTTAATGGAATGAAATGGAATGGGAACGCAATGTAATGGAACGGGGAATGGAAAAGTTACATGAAAGAAATGCATTGAGGAATGTTACAGGGAATTGAATGAAATGGATTGGGGAACGGAACGTGGAATGGAATGGAATGGAAAGGAGAATGGAATAGTGAATGCAATGTAATCGAACGGGGAATGGAATGGAATGGAATGCGGAATTCTTTATGGAATGGAATAGGGAATGGAATGGAAGGAAAGCAGAATATTATAAGGAATGTAAAGGGGAATGGAGTAGGAAATTTAATGGGGAAAAGAATGAAATGGCATTTGGAATGGAATGGGGAAGGTTATGGAATGGAATGCGGAATCGTATATGGAATGGAATGGGGAATGGAATAGAATGGAATAGTGAATGGAATGGGGAATTGAGTGGGGAAGGGAATGACATGGAATTGATAATCAAAGGGGGAATTGAGTGTTGAATGTAATGGAATGGAATGGGCAATGTAATGGGTAATGGAATGTGGAATGTAATTTAATGGAATGCAGAATTGTATATGGAATGGAGTGGGGAATGAAAGGGAGCGCAATGGGGAATGGAATGGAGAATGGAAATGAGAATGGAATGGAATGGAACAGGGAGTGGAATGGGGAATGGAATCGATTGCAACGGTTAATTTAATGGAGAATGGAATGGAATGGAATGGAGAATGGAATGGGGAATGCAATGGAGAATGGAATGAAATGGAATGTGGAATTGTATGTGGAATGCAATGGGGAATGGAATGGAATGGAATGGGGAATGGAATGGGGAATTAAATTGGGAATGGAGTGAAATGGCATTGGGAAAGGAAGGGGAAATGGAACGTTGAATGTAATGTAATGGAATGGGCATTGGAATGTGGAATGGAATGGGATAGAAAGTGGAATGGAAATGGGAATTGAATGAAATGGAATGGTGAATGGAATGGAGAATGGAATTGGGAATGGAATGGAATGGAATGCAACGGTTAGTTTAATGGAGAATGGAATGGAATGAAACGTGGAATGGATAGGGGAATGGAATGGAATGGAAAGGGGAATGGATTCGTTGATGAAATGTACAGGAACAGGGAATGGAAAGGTGAATGAAATGAAATGGAATGGAGAATGTTATGGGGAATGGAATGGAATGGAATGGGGAATGGAATGGAATGGAACAGGAAATGGAATGGGGAATGGAAAGGGAATAGGATCAAATGGAATGCGGAATTGTATATGGAATGGAATGGTTACTGGAATGGAATGGAATGTGGAATGGAATGCGGAATTGAATGTTAAATGGAAAGAACTGGAATTGGTAATGGAAGAGGGAATGGAATGTTCAATGGAATGGAATGGAATGGGCAATGGAATGGGGAATGGAATCGGATAGAATGTGAAATGGAATGTGGAATTGAATGAAATCAAACGGGGAATGAAATGGAGAAAGGAATTTGGAATGGAATGGAATGGAATGGGGAATGGTATTGGGAATTGAATGGGCAGTAGAATGAACGAAATGGAACGGAAAGGAATGCGGAATTGCATATGGATTGGAATCGGGAATGGAATGAAATTGAATTGCGAATGGTAGGGGGAATGGAATGTTGGATGTAATGGAATGGAATGGGGAATGGAGTGGAATGGAATGCGGAATTGCATATTTAATGGAATGGGGAAGGTAATGGAATGGGGAATGAAATTGAGAATGGAATTGGGAATGGAATGGAATGGAACGGGGAGTGGAAAGGGAAATGGAATGGAATTTAATGGGGAATGTAATGTGGAATTGAATGGAATGGAATGGGGAATGGAATGGAGAATGGAATGGGGAATGGAAAGGTATGGAATGGGGAATGGAAATGGGAAGGGAAAGGAATGGAATGGAATGGGAAATGGAATGTAATGGAACATTGAATGGAACGTTAATGGAATGAAATGGAATGGGGAAAATTATGGGGAATGAAATGGAATGGAATGTGGAATGGAATGGGGAATGGAATGGAGTGGAGCGAGGAATGGAATGAGGAATTGAAAGGGGAAAGGAATGGAATGCAATGGTGAAAGGATTGGGGAATTGAATGGGGAATGCAATTTAATTTAATTGGGAATGGAAGGGGGAATTGAATGGAATGGAATGTGGAATTGTATATGGAATGGAATGCAGAATTCTATATGAAATGGAAAGGGCAATGGAAAGGAATGAAATGGGGAATGGAATGGGGAATTGAATGCGGAATAGAATGAAATGGAATTGGGAATGGAATGTGAAATGCAATGCAATGGAACGGGGAATGGAAAGGTTAATGGAATTAAATCAAACGGGGAATGTTATGGGGGATGTAATGGAATAAAATGGGGAATGGAATGGAATGGAACGGGGAATAGATTGGGAAATGGAATGGGGAATGTAATGGAATGGAATGCGGAATTGTATATGGAATGGAAGAGGGAATCGAATTAAATGGAATGGGCAATTAATGGGGAATGGAATGGGAGAGAATGTGGAAAGGAATGGGGAATTGAATGAAATGGAAAGGGGAATGGAATGGAGAATGGAATTGGGAATGGAATGGAATGGACTGGGTAATGGAATGGGGAATGGAATCGAATGGATTGTGGAATTGTATTGGAATTTAATGTGGAATAGACGGGAATGAAATTTGTAATGGGATGATGAATTGAATGGGGAATGGAATGAAATGAAATAGAATGGGGAATGGATCAGGCAGTGGAATGGGGAATGGAATGGAATGCAACGGGGAAAGTAAAGGGGAATGGAATGTTGAATGTAATGGAATGGAATGGGCAATGGAATGGGGAACAGAATGGGATAGAATGTGAAATGGAATGGGGAACTGAATGAAATGGAATGGGGAATGGAATGGTGAATGAAAATGGGAATGGAATGGAATGGATTGTGGAATGGAATGGAATGGAAAGGGGAATTGAAAGGTTAATGGAATGAAATAGAATGGGGAATGTTATGGTTTATGGAATGGAATGGAATGTAGAATGGAAAGGGAAATGGAATCGAATGGAACGGGGAATGGAACGCGGAATGGAATGTGGAATGATATGTGGAATGGAATGGGGAATGTAATGGAATGGAATGGGGTATTTCATGGCGAATTGATAGGGGAATTGAATGAAATGGAATTTGAAATGGAATGGGGAATGGAATGGGATGGAATGCAGAATTGTATATATAAATTGGAATGGGGAATCAAATGGAATGGAAATTGGAATGGAATGGGGAATTGAATGAAATGGAATGGGGAATGGAATGGTGAATGGAATTGGGAATGGAATGGAATGGATTGGGGAATTGAATGGAATGGAAAGGGGAATTGAAGTTAATGGAATGAAATGGAATGGGGAATGTTAGGGTTTATGGAATGGAATGGAATGTGCAATGGAAAGGGAAATGGAATCGAATGGAACGGGGAATGGAACGCAGAATGGAATGGAATGGAATGTGGAATGATATATGGAATGGAATGGGGAATGTAATGGAATGGAACGGGGTATTTCATGGCGAATTGATAGGGGAATTGAATGAAATGGAATTGGAAATGGAATGGGGAATGGAATGGGACGGAATGCAGAATTGTATATATAAATTGGAATGGGGAATCAAATGGAATGGAAAGTGGAATGGAATGGGGAATTGAATGGAGAATGGAATGAAATGGAATTGGGAATGGAAGAGGGAATGGAATGTTCAATGTAATGTAATGGAATGCACAATGGAAAGGGGAATGGAATCAGATAGAATGAGGAATGGAATTGGGAATTGAATGAAATGGAATGGTGAATGGAATGGAGAATGAAATTGGTAATAGAATAGAATGGAATATGGAATTAAATGGGGAATGGAAAGGAATGGAATGCGGAACTGTAAATGGAATGGAATGGAGAATTGAATGGGAAATGGAATGTAATGAAAGGGGGAATGGAAAGGTTAATGGAATGAAATGGAGTGGGGAATGTTAAGGGGAATGGAATGGAATGGAATGGGGAATGCAATGGGGAATGGAATGAGGAATGGAATAAAATGGAATGGGGAATGGAAAGTGAAATGGAATGGGGAATGGAATGGTATAAAATAGGGACTGGAATGAGGAATGAAATGGTAAATGGAATGGAATGGAACGGGGAATGGAATGTGGAAAGTAACGGGGAATGAAATGAAATGGAATGGCGAATGGAATGGGGAATGGTATGGGGAAAGGAATTGAAAGGAACTGGGAATGGAATGAGGAATGTAATGTAATTAACGGGTAATGGAAATGTTAATGGAATGAAATGGAATGATGACTGTTATGGGTGCAGTTAATGGAATGGAATGAGGAATGGAATGGGGAATGGAATCGAATGGAAAGGGGAATGAAATTAGGAATGCAATGGGAAATGGAATGGAATGGAAAGCGCAATTTTATATGGAATGTAAAGGGGAATGGAATAAGGAATTGAATGGGGAATGGAATGGAATGGAATGGGGAATGAATGTGGAATGGAATGGGGAATTGAATGGAACGGAATGCGGAATTGTATATGGAATGGAATGGGGAATGGAATGGAAAGGAATGTGGAATGGAATGCAGAACTGAATGGGGAATGGAATGAAATTTAAATGGGAATTTAATGGGGAATGGAACATTGAATGTAATGGAATGGAATGTACAATGGAATGGGGAATGGAATCGGATAGAATGTAGAATTGAATTGGGAATAGAATGAAATGGAATGGGGAATGGAATGGAAAAAGTAATTGAGAATGGAATAGGATGGAATGGGGATTGGAATGGGGAACTGAATGGGGAATGGAATGACATGGAATTGGGAATCCAATGATGAATGTAATGGAATGGAATGCGGAATTGTATACGGAATAGAAGGCGGAATGGAATGGAAAGAATGGGGAATGGAATGGGCAATGGAATGAAATGGAATTTTGAATGTAACTGGGAATGGAATGTTGAATGGAATGGAATGGAATGGGCAATAGAATGGGAAATTGAATTTGATAGAATGTGGAATGGAATGGGGAATTGAATGAAATGGAATGATGAATGGAATGGAGAACGCAATTGGGAATAGAATGAAATGGAATGAGGAGTGCAATCGGGAATGGAATGGAATGGAAATGGAGATGGAATGGGGAATGAAATGGGGAAATGAATGAGGAATGGAATGAAATGAAATTGGGAATGGAATGGGTAATTGAATGGAATGGAACGTGGAATTGTGTATGGAATGGAATCAGGAATGGAATAGAATGGAATGGGGATAGGAATGGGGAATTGAATGGAGAATGTAATGACATGGAATTGGGAATGGAAGGGGGAATTGAATGTTCAATGTAATGGAATGGAATTGGCAATGGAATAGAAAATGGAATGGGGAAAGGAATGGAATAAAATGCAGAATTGCATATGGAATGGAATCGGGAATGGAAACGTATGGAATGGGGAATGGAATGGAGAATGGAAAGGGGAATGGAATTTAATGAAATGGGGAATGGAACGGGGAGGAGAATGGAGAATGGCATGGAATTCAACGGTTAATTTAATGGAGAATACAAAGGAATGGTATGGGGAATAGAAAGGGGAATGGAATGGAATGGAATGCGTAATTGCATATGGAATGGAATGGGGAATGGAATGGAATGGAATTGGGAATAGAAGGGGGAATGGAATGTTGAATGTAATGTAATGAAATGGGCAATGGAATGTGGAATGGAATTTGATAGAATCAGAAAATGAATGGGGATTTGAAAGAAATGGAATGGAGAATGGAACTGGGAATGGAATGGAATGGAATCGGGAATGTTATGGAATGGAAAGGGAAATGAAATGGGGCATGGAATGGAATGGAACAGGGAATGGAACAGGGAGTGGAATGGGGAATGGAATGGAATGCGACGGTTAATTTAAAGGAGAATGGGATGGAATGAAACGGGGAATGTAAGGGGAATTGAATGGAATGGAGAATGGAATGGGTAATGGAATGTAATGGAACGGGTAATGGAAAGGTTAATGGAATGAAATGAAATGGGGAACATTATGGGCAATGGAATGCAATGGAATGGGGAATTGAATGGGGAATGGAATGGAATGGAACGGGAAATGGAATGTGGAAGGGAATGGGGAATGGAATGGGGAAATGAATGGGGAATGGAATGTAATGGATTGTGCAATGGAAATGTTAATGGAATGAAATGGACTGGGAAATGTTATGGGGAATGGAATGGAAAGAATGGGGAATGGATTGGGGAGTGGAATGGGTAATGGAATGTGATAAAATAGGGAATGGAATGCGGAATGGAATGGAGAATGGAATGCAATGTAACGTTGAATGGTACGGGTGATTGAATGGGGAATGAAATGGAATGGAATGGAGAATGGAATGGGGAAGAGAATGGGGAATGGAATGGAATCGAACAGGGAACGGAATGGGGAATGCGATGTAATTTAACGGGAAATGGAAATGTTAATGGAATGAAATGAAATGGGGAATGTTATGGGTAATTTAATGGAATAGAATGATAATGGAATGGGGAAAGGAATGGAATGGAATTGGAAATGTAAGGGGGAATGGAATGTTGAATGTAATGGAATGGAATGGGCAATGGAATGGGGAATGGAATCGGATAGAATGTAGAATTGCATGGGGAATTGAATGAAATGGAATGGGGAATGGAATGGAGAAAGGAAATGAGAACGGAATAGGATGGAATGGGGATTGGAATGGGGAATTGAATGGGTAATGGAATGAAATGGCATTGGGAATGGAATGATGAATGCAATATAATCTAATGCGGAATTGCATATGGAATGAAAGGGGGAATGGAATGGAATGGAATGGAATGGAATGGGGAATGGAATGAAATTGAATTGGAAATGTAAGGGGGAATGGAATGTTGAATGTAATGGAATGGAATGGGCAATAGAATGGAAATGGAATGGGATAGAATGTGGAATGGAATGGGGAATTGAATGAAATTGAATGCGGAATGGAATGGAGAACGGAATTGGAAATGGAATGAAATGGAATGAGGATTGCAATCGGGAATGGAATGGAATGGAAAGGGAAATGGAATGGCAAATGGAATGGAGAATTGAATGGATAATGGAATGAAATGGAATTGGGAATGGAATGGGTAATTGAATAGAATGGAATGGGGAATTGTATATGGATTGGAATGGGGAATGGAATGGAATGGGGAAAGTAATGAGGAATTGAATGGGGAATGGAATGAAATGGAATAAGAAAGTGTATGTGGAATGCAATGAGGAATGGAATGTAATGTAATGGGGAATGGAATGCGGAATGGAATGGGGAATGGAAAGGAATGGAATGGGGAATGCAATGGAGAATATAATGGGAATGGAATTTCATGGAATGGGGAATGGAACAAGGAGGGGAATCAGGAATGGCATGGAATTCAATGGTAAATATAATGGAGAATGCAAAGGAATGGTATGGGGAATGGAAAGGGGAATGAATGGAATGGAATGGTGAATGGAATGGGGAATGTAATGGGGAATGAAATGGAATAAAATGCGGAATTTTATATGGAATGGAATGGGGTATGGAATGGAATGAAAACGGAATTTCATATGGAATGTAATGTGGAATGGAATGGGGATTGGAATGTGGAATTGAATGGGGAATGGAATGAAATGGCATTTGGAATTGAATGGGGAATGGTATGGAATGGAATGCGGAATTGTATATGGAATGGAATGGTTAATGGAATGGAATGGAATGGGGAATGGAATGGGGAATTGAATGGGGAATGGAATGTAATGGAAAGGGGAATGGAAAGGTTAAGGGAATGAAATTTAATGGGGAATGTTATGGAGAATGGAAGTTAATGCAAAGGGGAATGGAATTTGCAATACAATGGGGAATGGAATGGAATGGAATTGGGAATTAAAGCGGGAATGGAATGTTGAATGTAATGGAATGGAATGGGCAATGAAATGGGTAATGGAATGTGGAATGGAATTTAGTGGAATGCGGAATTGTATATGGAATCAAGTGGGATATGAAAGGGAGCAGAATGAGGAATGGAATGGGGAATGGAATTGAGAATAGAATGGAATGGAATGGGGAGTGGAATGCTGTATGGATTGGATTGCAATGGTTAATTTAATGGAGAATGAAATTGAAAGGAATGGAGAATGGAATGGGGAATGCAATGGAGAATGGAATGAAATGGAATGCGGAATTGTATATAGAATGCCAATAGGAACAGAATGGAATGGAATCGGGAATGGAATGGGGAATTGAATGGGGAATGGAACGAAATGGAATTGGAAATCGAAGAGGGAATGGAATGTTGAATGTAATGGAATGGAATGGAAAATGGAATGAGGAATTGAATGGGGAAAGAAATGGAATTGAATGCGGAAATGCATATGGAATGGAATGGGGAATGGAAAGGAATGGAATGGGGAATGGAATGGAGAATGGAATGTGGAATGGAATTTAATGGAACAGGGAATGGAACGAGAAGCGGAATCAGGAATGGCATGGAATTCAATCGTTAATTTAATGGAGAAGGCAAAGGAATGGTATGGGGAATGGAAAGGGGAATGAATGGAATGGAATTGTGAATGGAATGGGGAATGGAATGGAATGGAATGCGGAATTGTATATGGAATGGAATGGGTAATGGAATGGAAGAAATGCAGAATTTCATATGGAATGTAATGGGAAATGGAATGTGGAATTGAATGGTGAATGGAATGCGATGGCATTTGGAATTGAATCGCGAATGGTATGGAATGGAATGAGGAATTTTATTTGGAATGGAATGGGGAATGGAATAGAATGGAATGGGGAATGGAACTGGGAATTTTGCGGGGAATGGAATGACATGGATTTGGGAATCGAAGGGGGAATGGAATGTTGAATGTAATGGAATGGAATGGGGAATGGAATGGGGAATGGAATGTTAAATGAGATGTAATGTAATGTGGAATTGTATATGGAATCGAGTGGGGAATGAAAGGGAGGGGAATGGGGAATGAAATGGAGAATGGAATTGGGAATAGAATGGAATGGAATGTGGAGTGGAATGGGAATATAATGGATTGCAACAGTTAATTTAATGGAGAATGGAATGGAATGGAATGGAGAAAGGAATGTTGAATTGAATGGAGAGTGGAATGAAATGGAATGCGGAATTTTATGTGGAATGCAATGGGGAATGGAATGGAAGGAAAACGGAATTTCATATGGAATGTAAAGGGGAATGGAATGGGGAATGGAAT
>PVKV010014977.1:0-55481 GCA_004027835.1 Alouatta palliata
TAATTTTTGTATTCTTTTTTTTTTTTTTTTTGAGACAGAGTCTCACTCTGTCACCAGGCGCCAGGCTGGAGTGCAGTGGCGCGACCTCGGCTCACCGCAACCTCCGCCGCCCGGGTTCAAGCAATTCTCCTGCCTCAGCCTCCCGAGTAGCTGGGACTACAGGCGCGCGCCACCACGCCCAGCTAATTTTTTTGTATTTTTAGTAGAGACGGGGTTTCATCATGTTGACCAGGATGGTCTTGATCTCTTGACCTCGTGATCCGCCCAAAGTGCTAGGATTACAGGCGTGAGCCACCGCTCCAGGCCAATTTTTGTATTCTTAGTAGAGACGAGGTTTCGTCATGTTGGCCAGGCTGGTCTAAAAAACTCCTGACCTCAAGTGATCTGCCTGCCTCAGCCTCCCAAAGTGCCGGGATTACAAGCATGAGCCACCATGTCCAACCTAGGTCTTACATTTAGGCCAATGATCCATTTTGAATTAGTTGTTATGTATGGTGTGATACAGGGTCAAGGTTTATTTTTTTCATATAGATATCTATGTATTCCAAAACCATTTATAGAAAAGAAAAAAACCTACTCAGTACTGAATTTCCTTGGTATCTTGATTTAAAAAAATAATAAAAATCAATTGACATTGTTACTGTGGGTCTACTTCTACCTCTCAATACTGTACCATTGATCTATTTCTTCTTTGACCCACAGGTTATTTAGAAATGTGTTGTTTAGGGCCGGGTGTGGTGGCTCACGCCTATAATCCCAGCACTTTGGAAGGCCGAGGCGGGTGGATCACGAGGTCAAGAGATGAAGACCATCCTGGTCAACATGGTGAAACCCCGTCTCTACTAAAAATACAAAAAATTAGCTGGGCATGGTGGCGCATGCCTGTAGTCCCAGCTACTTGGGAGGCTGAGGCAGGAGAATTGCTTAAACCCAGGAGGCAGAGGTTGTGGTGAGCCGAGGTCGCACCATTGCACTCCAGCCAGGGTAACAAGAGCGAAACTCCGTCTCAAAAAAAAAAAAAAAAATTTGTTATTTAATTTCCACATTTTAAAAAATTTCATTCTATTACTTATTTCTAATTTAATCCCATAGTGGTTAGAGATATATTCTGTATGATTTCAATCCTTAATTATTACGATCTGCTTCATGGCCTAGCACCTGTTCTAGGCTGGTAAATGTCCCTTACATACTTTCAAAAAACATACTTTATGCTGTTAATGCAAGGAATATTCTACAGATGTCAATCCGGTCAAGATGGTTGATGGTGTTAGAATCTTTTATAACCTTGTTGATTTCCTATTTGTTCTAAGAATTACTGAGAAAGAAGTATTGAAATTTCTAGCTATAATTGTAATTTGTCGATTGTGCCTTTCATTTCTATCAGATTTTGCTTTATCTACTTTGGAGCACTGTATTATTTTTATAATCAGAAAACACATAAAATCATAAATAAAGCAGCAACTTCTTTTCCATGACATGTAAGACTTTTACAGGCCAGGCATGGTGGCTCATGCTTGTTATCCCAGCATTTTCAGAGGCCGAGGCAGGCGGATCACCTGAGGTCGGGAGTTTGAGACCAGCCTGGCCAACATGGCAAAACCCTGTCTCTATTGAAAATACAAAAATTAGCCAGGCCCAGTGGCATGTGCCTGTAGTCTCAGCTACTCGGGAGGATGAGGCAGGAGAATTGCTTAAACCTGAGAGGAGATGGAGGTTGCAGTGAGCTGTGATCGTGCCACTATACTCCAGCCTGGGCAACAGAGCCAGACTCCATCTCAAAAAAAAAATTTTTTTAACGTTAAAATATATATGCAATTCTAAAACTGATAAAATAACACTGCAATTACCAAGTATTTAAACTATATTAAGTTATCAAATTATTCAATTATATAATTCAAAGTGTTCACTCTTCTACATAACTAGACAGTATATATTTCTGTAAGAAAAACATATGAATTTATGTAGTTTAACTTCATTTCCTCAATTCCTTATTTTTAAACAATAAGCTTTACTGTCTTTGTAAATAACTAAAATAATTTTATACAATGTCAACACTTAAAAAAGCTACTCCATATAATAGAGTAGTTCACATCTTAATGGTTTCATGTTTTGACTGTTAAAAATGTTAATTATAATTAATTTTAGAAAAAAGTATGGAAACTGTATGAAACTAAGGGCAACATAGGCCACTTAAAATGCACTTTTTACTATGAGCACAATTATTACATGAGTCAAATTCAACAGCGCAGACACCAAAGTAATTCTACCAATTTTATAATAGCCGCTTAAAAGACATTATTAAGGGTAAATAATCCATAAAGCATGGCTGAAAAATAGGCAAGCTGCCAAATATCCCCCATTATTTTAGGAGAAAAAGAAATAACTTATTACTTTGTTTTTAAAGCTACCTATTAAGTTATAGGCCATACAGTAAATAAAATACTAATATCAACAAACTTTTTAAAAAATCAAATATGTGCTTACATCAGTAAGATCTGTAAAATAAGGTCAGGTGTAGTGGCTCAAGCCTTTAATCCCAACTACTCAGGAGGCTGCCGCAGGAGGACTGCTTGAGGCCATGAATTCGAGACCATCCTGGCAACAGATAGCAAGACCCTGTCTCTAAAAAAAAATTTGTTTTAAAGTACAAACTCATTTGTGTGTGAGATTTGATCTAATCATTCTAGCTTACCTGAATCCATCACTAGCTTTTAAAATTAATTAACATCTAAGGGTTTTGATTTTTTAAATATAGCTTAAATAATTAAATTCACGATTATAAATAAAATACTACTGCCACTTGACTTCATTCTGCTAATGGAGAAGGCATGGAGAGAGGGAGATTTTTTAATCAAGGTGTTCCTCAGCTGGAGTTATTTCATTACCCATGAGGTTACACAACTATCTGAATTCAGTTCAAGATGCCCTTATCAACGGAACACTATTTCCTTTCTCACAGTGCCAAATCTATGTGCCAACTGCCTAAGCAACAATAGACTGGTTTTAATTAAAAATAAGGTTCGGACATCCCAGTAAAAGCAAGTCAAGATTTCTGAATCTAAAATTGAATCTCAGCTTCTGATACCAATGGTAACCAACTCCAAGAACAGAGTTAAGGGCAACTAAGACTAAGTCCTAATCTGAAAAGTCGCTGCTGAGAGCTAGAAATACAACTACTTTTTAAAAATATCTTCTACAAATAATCACTTATTCAACAACTCTTCTGTTAATTAGGTCAGTATTATTCCCATTTCATAGATGGAGAGACTGGCAGAGTTGCTGAGAGCCTTGCGCAGTGGTAGTGAGCCAGATGACAAGAATGCAAGGCAGTACTAGCTGGTCCTATTCCCATTTCTGGCTTCTGTCAACAAACATCTTCCCCACCCCGCACCACTGTTCTCCCTTTCCCCAGACAATTCTAAGAGGAAGAAACACTCAGAATCTCTACAGCAGGCAAACATTAAAGAAAAAGCTTACAGTTACTATGCAACATCAAAGCACAGTTCCTGAAAACTGGCAATATGAACAAATTGTTCTTCCATGTTCTGCAATTCTGCAGATACCTTGTACCAAAACTATCCAGAGACGTTTCAGATCTAACCATTATAGAAATTATTTTTAATATAAACACAACTAGTATGAATTCTAGTTTCATTTTTGTTAGTAAGCAGCCCCCGCCTCCACCCATTCCCCAGATGTGGAGTACTATTAAGGCTTTTATTTTTTAAAAAATTCAGGTTAATATTACTGAAATGCCAGTTACAAGGAAAAACAAAAATGCAAAACAAACATGCACACAGGCAATGGGAGCACGTGACAGGACAGAATAAAAGGACAAAGAAAATCATAAGCCGGTGTTAATTATTAGTGATAAAGATTCTCAGTCCTTTATGGTACAACGGCACATCTAAAATTTCTAAAGTAAAAATTAACCTAGCAAATGTGTCAAGACAGGTATGCCCGCCAGAGAAGACATTATCACTAAGTTGTAGTTTCCATCCTGGTATACACCAGTTAACTTTGTTTTGTTCTATAGCCAGACTGTATAAGGCATACATCTTTCAGAAGTCCATTTATACTTACTATTAGTCATGGTGGGAAAGAAACTCAAAGCATAGTTCCAATGGCAGGCAGGGGGCAAGAACAACTGAACACACACAGAAACCTTATTCTACCATAACATGGTATGAAATGCTTTAAAATATTTTGTTTTGGTTTGGTTTTTTGGAACTCAGGGGTTTTTAACATAGCGTCTATGGATGGCCTTTATTGTAAGTAAAACGTTGTGTGTACTATGTTCATTTTGAGTGTGAGAAAGTACATAGCTCCCACTAAGTGGTCCACCAGCAAAACAATGTTATGAAACGCTAGCTTATATGACTGCCTTGGAAAAAACTTGTAAGCTATTGGAAAAGGGTGTTATTTTATTATCACACATTACTTTTAGTCCACCATTTCTTTATTTAAGGCATTTTATTCCAAAATATTTTGGGTTGTTATCACCCAAAACTATAACCACTCTTTGTACATAAATTATCTGTGGCAAATATTTCTTAGGCTACTTTCCTTATCAACTCTGTAATCAAAGAATAAAAACACATTTTAAGTATCAAAACTAAGGAAAACTGGCAGGTGAAACTGTCATTTTTGTTTTAAGGATAAAAATGCTTGAATGCATCAGAAAACCAGATTCAAATGACCTTTACACTGCCAGATTTCTATTATCTACACTCCACCATGGCCCTCTTTTAATCCAGTTAAAGCAACTGCTTCTCCCACATTGATTAATCCTTGAATCTAGAAATGTGGTTAAGGCCAAAAGGTTTTCTAATCATAAAATAAATATTTCTCATCTTGTTAAACTCATGCCCTCTTTTGTTAAATACAACTCTTAACATGTCCTTCCAAGTATTTGAAATTTTTAGTAAATTACAGTTCTAAAACCAAATCAAAGACATGATGATTTTAGAAGCTTAAATTTTTGCTCTTGAAAATTTTACTCTGCACATCAATGGGGTATCGACGTTGAACTTTGTATCTGCTTTCTAGCTACAAGCTTTTCTCTTCTAGGTCTTGTAAGAAGGGTATATAAATAAGTCACTTTCAACATTATATCTATTATGCTGCTTTGTTTTAAAGGATTCACACACCATTGGTAGGGGTGAGGGACACAGGATATGCAGGTCCTTTCTCCATGAGATTCATGGATGTGTGAAGTTCTACTGCAGTTCATAACCTGATCAACTGACTTGTGGCCTAAGCAATGGCATAAAACTTCATTTCACCTTTACAGCAAATCTTTCTCCTAGTACTTGGAGTTAAAAATAGTTTAAGCCATGTTGGCCTGGGCTATTTTTATCTGGAAAATACGGACTAGAAACAGCACAGCAAGCACAGAACGGCGAGTTGACCACAACAGGATGAAAACTCTCACAGACTTTTAAAAAGTCTCACTACAGTTTTAGAAATCGGATGGAAAGGTGGTAAAGCAGAGGTGAGGCACAGGGCAGAGGATCAGTTAGGGCAATTCACTGAGTGTTAAGAAGACATGACTAATACTGTACACAACCAGCAATAACAAAAGTCCTCTGCCTAAGACAGAATAACACAAAACCATTCCTTCCCCTGCCCTTACAAATTTCTAGAGAGGATAATTTGGGAATAAAAGGTATATAAGGTTTTTGAGAAAAGAGAGATCAAAGGACATTCAGAGTTAAGGAGCATATCTAGGAAGTAGACTTAGCCTAGATCCTAAAGGATGTAGAAGATCTGAATTGCTGGGAGAGGAGTGAGGGAGTGGTAAACCAGTCAAAGAATTCATAGATGTGCTGGGAGGAGGAGAAGGGGAGCAGAAGAAGGAAAACAGTCTGGCTGAAATAGATTGTATTTCAAAGAGCAGTAGCAAATCAGGGTGGATAAATGGTGTGGGCCTAAGCAGCTGGCGAGCATTAAATGTGTAAGAATTACACTGTATCCTCAACAAACCTCTGAAGATTTCCGAGTAAGATTTTTACCAGTGTTGGTAAATTTATATAAGATGCATATGGGTAGTATATGTAGAAAAATGAATTAAGGGGAAAAAAATACTGTCTAACAATCCAGATAGAAAGTGATTTTTAAAACTGCAGTTAGAGTGGTGCAGTGATAATTCAAATATAATACTGAGTCCTCGATGCAAGATGCTGAGTATACCCATATTGTAAATAAAGGGTTCTCACCTCAAGTGGTTCACAATAGTAGAGGAAATGGAAATGGAAACCAACCACAGTGAAGTATGCTATCACGGTGACGGGAAGTGCCAGAGCAACAGACAAGACAAAGCTGTAGCTCTGCTTAGAGAAACAAGGGCAAGAAGTAAGTCAGAGAACCTTCTTACCACTTTTCAAATGAAAGAGCTGAAGAAATGCACAGCAGTAGAAAATGAAGGTAGGTTCAGAGACCTAGGCTCCTGTGACTGAACAGAAAGCACATGGTAGGAAGTGAAATGTTCTTTACAAAAAAGGAGCAATGGATAGAATGGACTAGAAAGATACAAAAAGAAAAAAAAAATTAGGCTTTTGTAATAATCCAGGACAGAGATGAAGAAAATAGGAATGAGGAACAGGAAACCGACAGGAAGTTTTAAATAAGTAAAATTTTCACACTGATAGAGGAAAGTATTCTTCTAAAACATCATGCTGTTTCCAGACTTGGAGATTTTTTTTTCCCCCTTAGACGGAGTCTCACTCCATCACCCAGGCTGGAGTGCAATGGCACAATCTTGACTCACTGCAACCCCCGCCTCCCCGGTTCAAGCAATTCTCCTGCCTCAGCCTGCTGAGTAGCTGAGATTACAGGTGTACAGCACCATGCCCGGCTAATTTTTGTATCTTTAGTAAAAACAGGGTTTCACCACGCCAGGCTGGTCTCGAACTCCTGACCTCATGATCCACCTGCCTTGGCCTCTCAAAGTGCCGGGATTACTTTGAGCCACTACCCCCAGCCAACTTGGAGACTTTCAATGGACTTAACTCCAACTTAACCTTTAGAAGTCTTAGCCTAAATAACTACTTCTTCAAAAACTAAAAAAACAAACCTCTCCTGGCCTACAGACTAAGTCTCCTTTTGTGTGTTCCCAATAGGATCCTGTACTTACATCTTTTAAACATCCACAGCACTGGGAATTACAGGTTCAATGTTGTATTTCCCTCATGGCAGAGAGAATTACTTCAACCTGGGCACTGTGGTACCCTCAGCGTCTAATGCAGCTCAGATGCTCGGTAAATATCTGTTGAATAACTAAATTAAGTTCACAGGATCAATTTTAGGATCTGTTCCTACATCTCCCCATCAGACAGGCTTACCAATCCTCATTCTTTCCAATAAAGGGAAACTTTAGTCTTAATCACACTGAGTTTGCAATACTTCCAGAAAATTCAGGTGGAAATGTCTATCAGAACTCTACAGATGCCAAACTAAGAGACAGACCAAGGAGTCTTTCACAAATCCTAATAGCTGAAGTCATGATTGTTGTATAACTATTGTTGTTATCTGTTATAGTTACAGGTAATATTAATTGGGCACTGATTATCTGTTGAGTATTTTTTATTTTCTTATTATCTGTCCTCAAACAGACCTTCTGAATTAGGTAATATTATTAACTCCTATCATACTGATGAGGAAATTAATGCTTTAGTTGTTACAAAATGTGTCTAAAATAAGAGAGCAATTAAGTAGCAGAAGAATAGTTTCAACACAGGCAAGAACCTGTGCTTCCATGAGTGCATAAGATTACCCAGGGAGAAAAAAGTGTAGGTTAGAGCAAAAAGAGAAGATAAACCATAGATGATAAAGAACGGTAACATTTAAGAGGCAGATACTACCAGGAAGAACTGACATAAGAACTGGTATGTATACCCTTGTATGATTCCTTCCCACTGAATATGGAATAGAATGTCATGTAGTGACTTGCTTCTAGCAAAAGAATACAGCACAGGTGATGGGATGTCACTTCCATCATTAGATTACAAAGACTAGGACTTCAGTCTTGCCAGCAGACACCATTGCCTTCTTGGCTTGCATACTTTATTGAAGCAAGCTGCCATGTTAGGGAGGACGACATGGCAAGAAACTGAAGCCCTTAGTCCAACAACCTGCCAAGAACTTAATGCTGCCAATAGCCATTGAGCGAGGCTGGAAGCAGATCCTTCCCCATTCAAGCCTTCGAAGGAGAAGACAGACCCTGGCCAATGTCCTGACTGCAGCCTGTGGGAAATGGTGAGGCAGAAGAAGTAGCCAGGCTGTGCCCAATTCCTGATCTACAGAAAGTATGACATAATAAATGTGTGTTGTTTTAAGCTGCTAAATTTTAGGGTAATCTGTTATGTAGCAATAGATGACTAATACAAACTAAAAAGAAAAATCTAGAAATATAGATGTTCAAGTTCCTTCTACACATACATCTTCTGACAGTCATGAACAAAAAGTGAACTGAGCTTTAGGAAAAAAGCTATCATTATAAGTTGAGGGAAAAAAGAACACTGAAAAATATGAGGAGAAACAACTGAAAGGATAAGACCTAGGCTAGTAAATGGGTGGCCAAAGATTTTAAAGGTGGGTGGTTAATAGAGCTACTGAAGCAGTAAAAATGCCTGGTCTAAGGAGTAGGGGGTGGGCAGTGGGGAATAACCAAATTTTTTAGATAAAAAGCAATTTTCAAGCCATCCATTTCAGAGTAGCCCTAATAGAAATCAAAAGAAGACGTCACACAAGGTAAAACATGCCTTGAGATAGAATAAAGGGTAATTACATAACAAAACTATAGAAGCCAAGCTCCTAGTCACCATTTATAGATAAAAGTTGGAAATATCAATATTAATAAGAAAAAATTCAGAGAGATGGATGATATGATTTGGCTTTGTGTCCTCACCCAAATCTCATCTTGAATTATAATTCCAACTGTCAGGGGAGGGACCTGGTGCGAGGTGACTGGATCATAGGTACAGTTTCCCCCATGCTGTTCTCATGATAGTGAGTTCTCACGAGATTGGATGTTAAAAGTGTTTGATAATTCTCCCCACTTCCTTCTGCCACTTAAGACATGCCATGAGGAACTGTGAGCCAATTAAATCTCTTTTCTTTATAAATTACCCAGTCACAGATGCAAACAGACTAATATAGAAAACTAGTACCAGGAGTGAAGTATTGTTATAAAGATACCTGAAAATGTGGAAGCGACTTTGGAACTGGGTAACAAGAAGAGGTTGCAACAATTTGGAGAGCTCAGAAGACATGTAGATGAGAGAAAGTTTGGAACTTCCTAGAGACTTGTTTAATAGTTGTCACCAAAATGCTGATAGTGATATGGGCAATGAAGTCCGGGCTGAGGTGGTCTCAGAAGGAGATGAGGAACTTATGGGGAAGTGGAACAAAGGTCATTCCTGCAAGACTTTAGCAAAGAGACTGGTGGCATCTGCCCCTGTCCTAGAGATCTGTGGAACTTTGACTTGACAGAGATGATTTAAGGTATCTAGCAGAAGAAATGTCTAAGCAGCAAAATATTCAAGAGGTGGCCTGGCTTTTTCTAAAAGTGTACACTCATATGCATAAAGAGACAGTCTGAAATTGGAATTTATGTTTACAAAGGAAGCAGAGCATAAAAATTTTAAAAACTTGATATGGTTTGGCTGTGTCCCAAATCTCATCTTGAATTGTAGTTCTCATAAACCCCACGTGTTGTGGGAGCCAACAGGTGGAGACAACTGAATCCTGGGGATAGTTTCCCTCATCCTGTTCTCATAAGTTAGTTTGCACGACAACCGATGGTTTTATAAGGGGCTTGCCCCTTCACTGGGCACTCCTTCTTCTTCTCCCTGTTGCCATGTGAAGAAGGACGTGTTTGCTACCCCTCTGCCATGATTGTAAGCTTCCTGAGGCCTCTCCAACCATGCTGAATCGTGAGTCAATTAAAACTCTTTCCTTCATAAATCATTCATTTCCAAGAATGTCTTTATTAGCAGCATGAGAACAAACTAATACAGTAAATTGACACCACAGAGAGTGAGGTGCTACTATAAAGATACGCAAAAATGTGGAAGTGACTTTGGAACCAGATAACTGGCAGAGATTGAAAGCGTCTGGAGGGCTAAGAAGAAGACAGGAAGATGTGGGAAAGTTTGGAACTTCCTAGAGACTTGGACAGTGCATAAGACAGGAAGATGTGGGAAAGGGTGCAACATCCTAGAGACTTGTTGAATGACTTTGACCAAAATGCTGACAGTGACATGAGCAATGAAGTTCAGGCTGAGGTGGTCTCAGATAGAGGTGAGGAACTTGTTGGGAACTGGTGTAAAGGTCACTCTTGCTATGCAAAGAGACCAGCAGCATTTTGCCCCTGCCCCAGAGATTTGTGGAACTTTGAACTTGACAGAGAGGATTTAGGAAATATGGCAGAAGACATTTCTAAGTGGCAAAGAGTTGAGAGGAAGCAGAGCATAAAAGTTTGGAAAACTTGCAGCCTAATGATACAACAGAAAAGTAAACATCATTTTTTCTGAAGAGAAATTCAAGCCTGCTACAGAAATCTGTATCACCCAAGACAATGGGAAAAATGTTTCCAGGGCATGTAACAGACCTTCATGGCAGCCCCTCCCATCACAGGCCTAGGGAAAAGAGGTTCTCTGGGCAAGGTCCAGGGTCCCCCTGCTGTGTGCAGCCTTGGGACTTGGTGCCCCAGGTCCCAGTTGCTCCAGCCATGGCTAAAAGGAGCCAACATACAGCTGAGATTCTTGCTCAGAGGGTGCAAGCCCCAAGCCTTGGCAGCTTCCATGTGGTGTTGGGCCTGTGGCTGTGCAGAAGGCAAGAATTGAGGTTTGGGAACCTCCACCTAGATTTCAGAAGATGTATGGAAAGGCCTGAGTGTCCAGGCAGAATTTTGCTGCAGGGGCAGAACCCTCATGGAAAACCTCTGCTAGGGCAGTGTGGAGGGGAAATATGTGGTCAGAGCCCCCACAGGATCACTTCCTAGTGGAGCTGTGAGAAGACAGCCACCATCCTCCAGACCGCAGAATGGTAGATCCACAGATAGCTTATACCGTGCACCTGGAGAAGCACAGACACTCAACGCCAGCCCATGAAAACAGCCAGGAGGGGGCCCATAACCTGCAAAGCCACATGGGCAAAGCTGCCCAAGGCCCTGGGAGCCCACCTCTTGCATCAGCATGCCCTGAATGTGAGACACAGAGTCAAAGGAGATTATTTTGGAACTTTAAGGTTTAATGACTGCCCTATTGGATTTCAGACTTGCATATGGCCTGTAGCCCCTTTGTTTTGGCCAATTTCTCCCATTTGGAATGGGTATATTTAGCCCACGCCTGTACCAACATTGTATCTGAGAAGTAACTAACTTGCTTTTGATTTTACAGGTTCAGAGGTGGAAGGGACTTGCCTTTCTCATATGAGACTTTGGACTTGACTTTGGACTTTGGACTTTGGTTAATGCTGGAATGCATTAAGACTTGGAAGGGGTGATTATGTTTTGAATTGTGAGGACATAAGATTTGGGAGGGGGCAGGGGCAGAATGATTCGGTCTGTGTCCTCACTCAAATCTCATTTTGAATCGTAGTTTCCATAAACCCCATGTGTCATGGGAGGGAACAGGTGGAGATAACTGAATCATGGGGGTGGTTTCCCCCATCCTGTTCTTGTGATAATGAGTTCTCATGGGATCTGATGATTTTATAAGGGGCTTTCTCCTTCAGTGGGAACTCATCCTTCTCTCTGCCACCATGTGAAAAAAGACGTCTGCTTCCCCTTCCACCATGATTGTAAGTTTTCTGAAACCTCTCTAGCCATGTTGAACTGTGAGTCAATTAAACCTCTTTCCTTTATAAATTACCTAGTCTTGGGTATGTCTTTATTAGCAGCATGAGAATGGACTAATACACTGACCATGTAATAGAAAAGAAATACCCATTTTCTGGGGAGAAATTCAAGTCAGCTACAGAAATTTGTATAAGAAGGAGTCAAATATTAATAGCTAAGACAATGGGGAAAATGTCTCCAGGACATGTCTGACATCTTCCCAGAAGCCTCTCCCATCACAGGCCTGGAGATCTAAAAGGAAAAAATGGTTTCCTGGGCTGGACCCAGGGTCCCGCTGCTCTGTATAGCCTTAAGACTTGGTGCCCTGAGTTGCAGCCACTATAGCTACAGCCATGGCTAAAAGGGGCCAAGGTAGGGCTTGGGCTGTTGCTTTAGAGGGTGCAAGCCCGAAATTTTGGTGGCTACCATATGGTATTGGGCCTGCAGATGTGCAGAAGGCAAGAACTGAGGTTTGGGAACCTCTACCTAGATTCCAGAGGATGTATGAAAATGCCTAGATATCGAGGCAGAAGTCTGTTGCAGGAGTGGAGCCCTCATGGAGAACCTCCATTAAGACAGTGTAAAGGGGAAATGTGGAGATGGAGCCCCCACAGAGAGTCCCCACTGGGGCACTGCCTAGTGGAGCTGTGAGAAGAGGGCCACTGTCCTACAGATCCTAGAATGGTAGATCCACTGATAGCTTTTTACTGTGTACTTGGAAAAGCACAGGCACTCAATGTCAGTTCATGAAAACAGCTGTACCCTTTGCAGCCACAGTGGCAAAGTTGCCCAACGCCTTGGAAGCCCACCTCTTGCATCAGCATGCCCTGGATATGAGACATGGAGTCAAAGAAGATTTTGGAACTTTAAGATGTAATGGCTGCCCTGCTGGATTTCAGACTTGAAAGAGGGGGAGGTTACAGTCCCCTGGTTTCGGCCAATTTGTCCCTTTTGGAATGGAAGCATTTACCCAATGCCTATAGACCCATCATTACCTTGGAAGTAAATAATTTGCTTTTGATCTTATAGGATCGTAGTCAGAAGGGACTTGTCTTGTCTCAGGTGAGACTTTGGACTTGGACTTTTGAGTTAATGCTGGAATGAGTTAAGACTTTGGGTGACTATTGGGAAGGCATGACTGTGTTTTGAAATGTGAGAAGGACATGAGATTTGGGAGGGGCCAGGGGAGAATAATATGGTTTGGCTCTATGTCCCCATCCAAATCTCATCTCGAATTGTAATCCCATGTCATGGAGGGGACTAGATCATGGAGACCATTTCCCCAATGCTGTCCTTGTGATGGTGAGTTCTCCCAAGATCTGATGGTTTAAAAGTGTGGCACTTCCTCCTTTACTCTCTCTCTCTCTCTCCCGCTACCATGTAAAATTTGCCTTGCTTCCCCTTACACCATGATTGTAGGTTTCCTGAGGCCTCCCCAGCCATGTGGAACTTTGAGTCAATTAAACCTCCTATTTTTAGTAAATTATCTAGTCTCATGTCTTTAGAGCAGTGTGAAAACAGACAAATACAATGTCAATCTTTTAATTCCCCAAACTCATGATTAGTCCTTTTCAATTTACTACCTAGATTTGACATTTCCTATTAAGGTGTCAGTACATAAAAACTAGCCTTAAATTGAAGTTGTTTGAATTGAGATGAGATTACAGGTTCCTGGGTTCTAGATTTCACGTTTCATGTTTCTGGTTTTAAGTTTTTAAAATTACTTCATGCCCAACAATCTAAGTCTACCCATACTTTTGTGACCCTCTCTCACCTTAGAATCAAAAGCAAGGCTTTCCTATGCCTAAAAGTTCTGGATAGTATATTCTAATTTTAATAGTATCAGTATTATATTATATTTGGTACTTTTATTTGCAATTCCAACGCCAGGCTCCACATCAAAGGGATGAAGGGCTCACACATCACTGATATTGTCGCAGATCATCAAACACAGTCCCTAAGTTTTCAGTAACTATCCTCTTCCTATTACTTTAGGAAGCTATCATATAGTCATGGGTATCATAGTCATGTACTGATAAGTCAATGGAACAATTTTTGATATTTTATGTTCATTCCATCTCTTCCCAATTTTCTGTAGCAGTTTTAATTTCAACAGTACGTTTAAATGAAGATATTTTATTTCTGACTTTATTTTGACATTGAATCTAAATCTATGCTTGCCTTATGTTGAACCATTCAATTTTCTTTAATGTTTCCCTAAAGTTCGAACTTTGTATATTTCTTTTTACATGCATTTACAAGTCATCTTAGTGAGTGGTTCATGCAAGAAAGCACAGACATACTTATAGACAACACTAGAAGTGTTGCAAGGTTTCCTGCAGTAATTCCTGTAGGCGGTTCCAGTGGTAGAGGCAATAAGAGCATATTGCACAAAGAAACCATAGAGCCTCTAGAGAAGAAAGGATGGGGCTAGAAGGTCAACAGTAGTAGTAACTAGCACAGCCAATTTGAAGGAATGTGAAAATTTAGAGCATGTAATTTTTTTCCTGTTGCTTGGCTGGGAAATAAGTGTCAGCAAGCTATTATAAATAGCAACACTGAAAAAGTGAGCCAAGAGAAGAAAAGCAGAAGAGTGAGGGCAGGATAAAATAATGATAATTTCCTTCCAATCGCTCAAGCCAAAAATCTTTAAGTCACTTATAACTCTTCCTTTCTCTCATACTTCACATCTAATCTATCAGCAAATCTCATTAATTCTACTTTCATAATATATCCAGAATTCAACAAATTCTCATCGCTTCCATAGCTATTACTCTAATTTAAGCTCCCATCATCCAGTGCCCAGACTACTATAAGCATTTCCTAACTGGCATTTCTGACCCCATCCTTCTTCCCTACATCTACTGCTACACAATAGCCACAGAGATCTTTTAAAACAAATTATCCCATATCACCAAAATAAAACCCAGCAACCTTGCCATAGCTTACAAGGTAAAACCCTACACAAACTGATCTTATTCCTTATCCCACTACTTCAATCACACATCCTTTACTCCTTCCACTATAACCACAGTGGTTTCCTTGATGTTTTCTTTTTTGTTTTTCTGAGATAGAGTCTCACTCTGTTGTCCAGGTTGGAGTACAGTGGCATGAACTTGGCTTACTGTAACCTCCGCCTCCTGGGTTCAAACAATTCTCCTGCCTCAGCCTCCTGAGTAGCTGGGACTACAGGCACATGCCACCATGCCTGGCTAATTTTTGTTTTAGTAGAGACAGGGTTTCGCCATGTTGGCCAGGTTGGTCTCAAACTCCTGACCTCAAGTGATTCGCCCACCTCAACCTCCTGAAGTGCTGGGCCTGAACTCCTGACCTCGACTGATCCGCCCACCTTGACCTCCCTAAGTGCTCAGCTTGCACACCCAGCACATTTCAAGTTAGAGCCTCTGTATTTGCTATTTAACACCTTTCCTTGGAATGCTCCTCTTCCACATATCCATATAACTCATTTCCTCACTTCATTCAAGTCTCTATTTAAATGTCATCTTATTTTATCAATCTTATCTAAAAGAGTACTCCCTAGTCACTCTATCCTTATCTTACCTATTCTCCATCTTAGTATTTACCACCTAACATGCCATGTATTACTTATACATTTGTTTACTGACTGTCCCTCCCCACCCCTCACTTCCTCCAAGTAGAAGTTAATAAGGTACATGAGAAGGCGAGCTTTTTGTTGTTGTTCAAGATCCCCTAGTTCCTAGAACAGTGCCTGAATGTGGAGGGTACTCAACATTTGTTGAATGAACAAATTAGTGAAAATAGTATCAAAACAGCACTCAGAGAATACAACAAAGGATAAAAAGTACTCGTATTTTGCTTTGGTAAAGAAATAGGACCTGGGACACTGAGTAAGAAAAATGAGAATTCCAAACTCATGAAAACTTTATGTGATCTCAACAAGCAAAGAGAGGCTACAGATACTGTCCAAGCTCTTCATAAATAAAACTAATTGTGAATTGTTTATGGAAAAATGTGATTATGAAATACAAAAGTGGCAGAAAAGTGAAGTTTTGACTAGGAAATAAAGCATGAAATAAACTGTTAAAAGAAGATTTTGGTTAACCATCGTTACAGATAGATAGATAGATAGGTAGATAGATAGATAGATGGATGATAGATAGATAGATGATAGATAGATTTTTTTAAGAAGAGTTTTAGCTGAAAGAAGAGGCAAAGACAAGCTCTGAAAATGGTCCTAGTAAATTATCCAAACGCCATCATGTAGTCACAGACAATGTTCCAAGTGTGGAAACGAGGGCATAGTGGAAGAGGTAGAATGTAAGCACAGCAGTAAAATCTAAGTAACAGAAACTGTCCAAGAATGTGCTAGAATGAAAGGGAGACTGAAATAGTTGGTGTCACTTTAAAGGCCTAAAGTGAAAAATTAAACAACAAAGCTGATAACATCAATCCAAAGACATACCAGAAAGGCGAAGGCTTCAGAAAACATGAAAGAAGAAGAAAGATAGATTTCAAGTCTGATGAGGAAAAAAAGGGAAAGGAAAACAGAGTAAACTATAAATCAGAAACAGAGTGGGAATACAGCTCCTACTAAAGAAACAAGAGAGGGAAGGCCTACTTCAGGGCAAATGGCTTTACAGAGGAAAGACAGACGGATAAAGAACATCTAAGGAAATTAGATAGGTATTATCTAAAGGAGAAAAACTTAACTAGAATGTCAGATAAGCCAATGTGTAGAATGATAGAAGCAAAAGAGAGAAGAAAGTTTTGAATGTTCAAGCATATTCTCAAAGATGGCAGAGGCCCAGTATGATAGCTCATACCTGTAATCCTGGCACTTTGCTTTGTTTGTTTGTTTGTTTCATTTTGAGACAGGTTCTTGCTGTCACCCAGGCTGGATGAAGTGCAGTGGTGTAATCACAGCTCACTGCAACCTCCACCTACCAGGCTCAAGTGATTCTCCCACCTCAGCCCCTCAAGCAGCTGGAACTATAGCCATGTGATACCATACCTGGTTAACCATGCCTGGTTAGTTTTTTAATTATTTTTAGAGATGGGTTTCACTATGTTGCCCCCTGGTCTGGAACTCCTGGGCTCAAGCAATCTACCCACCCTGGCCTCCCAAAGTGCTAGGATTACAGGCATAAACCAGAACTCTAGGAGACCAGGGTGGGAGGATCATTTGAGGCCAACAGTTCTAAAGCAAAAAATTTAAGAAATTATCTGGGTGTGGTGGCGCATGCCTGTAGTCCCAGCTACTATGGAGGCTGAAGCAAGACTACTTGAGCCCAGGAGCTTGAGACTGCAGTGAGCCATGATTGCACCACTGCACTCCAGCCTGGTGCAAGTGAGCTCCTGTCCAAAAAAAAAAAGGCATAAAATATACCAAAATTAGCTAAGTAGAAATATGTCATTGTTACTTGAAACATAGCATAAAGTTACAGATATGAATGAACTGAATCAAATGTCTGTTGATTTTGTGAGCAGCTTTATGACTTAGAACAAGTTACTTCATGTCTCTGGGACTTATTTTTTCTCTTAAAAAAAAAAATGTTATTTCTTCTCTTTAAAAAAAAAAAAATACGTGAATGCAGGAAAAGTGGTTAGTTTAAAAAAAAAAAAAAATGGATGATCACTCCAAGCCTTTTTCTTCAGTTTACGGGAGCAGGATGAGACAGGGAAAGCACAGAGCTCTTAAAAGAAAGAATCAGAAAGACAACAAATTTCTAAAATGGAAGGAGTAATAGTTAAGAACAGTTCTGCATAGCACTTTACCATCTAAAAAGTACTTTATATGAAGCATCATATGCTTACCTCACAACAATCCTGAGAAGCTAAAAAGACAGGTATCACTTCACACCATTTTATAAACGGAGAAACTGAGGATTCAGAGATTAAGAAGCTGGATAAGGACAGAAACAACAGCAGACCCAGGATCCAACCCAGATTTAATGGCAGAACCAAATCCACTTTCTTAATAATTTTTTTTTAAAACAGAGATGAGGTCTCGAATTTCTGGACTCAAGCGATCTTCCCACCTCAGCCTCCCAGAGTGTTGGGAATTACAGAAGTGGGTTACCACATGTGGCCCAGAATATATTATCTTTCAAAGTTAAGATGATCTCTCTTATCATCTCCTCCTCCACATAATTAAGGCACTGTGGGTATTTTTGTGGATTATTAGGTAGTAGATAAGAGTTGCAAATATGCCCCCCCCAATTTTTTTTTTTGAGACAGGGTTTCATTCTGTCACCTGGGCTCAGGCAATCCTGCCACCTCAGCCTCTCATGTACCTGGGACCATGGGCACACACCACCATGCCTAATTTTTTTTTTTTTTTTTTTTTTAGAAACAAGGTCTCACCATTTGCCCACACTGGTCTTGAACTCCTGGGCTCAAGCAATCCTCCTGCCTCAGGCCCTCAAAATGCTGGGATTATAGGTGTGAGCCACTGAGCCCAGCCTGAAAAAATCTTTTAATGTAAAATAAAATTCCTTTAAAACTAAAGGAGTTAGTTTACACATAAACTACACATCAACTCACTATACAAAATGTTTTCGCACATAGTTGATCACAACCTATTAAGACTACCCTCTCAGTCCACATGTCCCTTATAGCTGGCAGAATTATTGCAGTTGTAGTATTTTCAGCCTTTCTGCATAAAGAATAACTTACTTTGAACTTAAATTCTGACATAGCTATAAAAATCATTAAACAAGTAACTTCCATTTGTGTATCCTGGATCCCAAGCATATAAAGAGAATGGCAGAAGTAGATTAAGGTTTATTTATTTATTTAGGTTTAAATAACCTAAGTTTATTTTCTTACGGTTCTAGACGCTGAAAGTCTGAGCTCAGGATGCCTGCATGGTCTGGTACTGGTGAGGGCTCTCTTCCTAGGTCAGTTTTGTTTTTAACATCTAAGAAGATTGTCACCACACCTTCGTTAGTGATGATAAAGCAGCAGCATTTTCCTCATCCTATTCTTTGCTCTAAAAGCCATAATCAGCCAGAGCTAACTAATTAACTACAAGAACAGTGAAAAATCTTAGTAATATAATCTGCTGCTTATTGGTCCCAACCTATTTTATTATTCCTTTTCTTTACGTATGTTTTAATGGAACAGATGAAGTTTTGGATTAAATTCCAAAAATGTTATGTATACAATTCTAGCATTTCTATTTTAATGGGAAAATGTTTTCCTTCAGAGTGCCTAGGAAACCCCGACAGAAAAGTTCAACACTTTCCCATGATCCTCAGTCCTCTGAATTTCTCTTCCTCCTATACCCCCAAGTCAAGGCACACTACTTATCACAAACCAGCAGACCATGGTTTCTTTCTACTGGATATCACTGAGAGTCTTCTTAATGAAAACAAACGTGAGCAAGACACAGGATCAAAGGGCAGGGTAAGGGCAAAAAGGGGAAAATCCCAAAAAGACCAGAGAAAGTGGAAACAGGAGCTTGGTTACATCAGTGACTACAATCACATTTCTGTTTTTCTCCTGTATTACTTCATTTTTCCCGTGGTTCCTTTTTTTTCAAGTAGTTGCATAAACAGTGGCCAGATAAGCATTTTTGAAGTAGAAATTCAGGGGAAAACAAAGCCTACACTGAACGGGCCACAGCCAATCATGTATCATCTGATTACCAAGCCCTGACATAAAGAACATGCAACATAGATGATGTAAGTAAAAAAGAACATCAGATTCTTAGTCAGAAAACCTGAATTTAAGTCCTAATATGCTGCAGAATTTCCAACGAGTGAACTAATTTTCCTGAGTCCCACTTTCCTAATCTATAAAAAGAGATACGACCACCTATCTACTGCTGTGAAAGCTGACATGAGAGAAATACTACACAATTGCTGCATATAACTTTTAAAATCACTATCATGTTATGAAGGATAATAAAATTCTGAATTGAAGTCTCCCTCTGAAATCACATACAGAAACCATATTCTGACATCTCTTAACAGTTACACCAACAGGTGCATAATTCAGGTGGATAAATACAAAAGTGGATTTTAAGCCACTATCTGAAATAAACATTGCACGGTCACCTAATAAAAAGTTTTAGAGTCCAACCATAGAGTATGATTATTCACATATAAAGCTAGTGCTATTCACCCACTTTCAACAAAATATATATATCAAATTGCAGTGCTAAGTAAGCTACATCTCATTTAATGTTCTACCTATAACCAGTGTAGTTAAAAAAAAAGCAAATGTTTGATAGCTGAATGACTTAAGTCTGAACACCAGCTAGGTTACTATAAGTGGTAGACCTCTGCCAAGTCTGAGCTGAAAATCACTCAAATGTAATTTAGGAATAACACTACTCACTTCACAGAATTAAGATTATTGTGGCCACACCAGGTGGCTCAAGTCTGTAACTACCGCACTTTGGGAGGACCAGGCAGGAGGATCACCTGAGCCCAAGAGTTCAAGATCAAATGATCAGCAAGACCCCGACCCTACAAAAAAATTTTTTTTCATTTGGTCTAGCACAGCACAGCCGAGCTGCGCCTGCAGTCCCAGCTACTCCGAAGCTGAGGTGGTAGGACTGCTTGAGCCCAGGAGGTGGAAGCTGCAGTGTGCCATGCTTATACCCTTGTACTCCAGCCTGGACAACAAAGGAAGACCCTGTCTCAAAAAAAAAAAAATTACTCTGATTGTACCTGTATTGACCCTAATTTGATGCCTAACACACTGTGGTTGCTCAATATACAGTGGGTGGTATTTTGATTGCCTTCTCATTTCCACAAAGCAAACACCCTTGTTTTTTTCAGGAATACTTAAATTACATGTTCAAACACAATTACCAAAACCTCTTTCAGCCAAGAAGTACAATGAAAGGAATTCCTGAATATAATTTATAGATCCTGAAGTTGTGTCCCTAAAATTAATATAAGCATAAGATCAAATCCAAAGAGTTTAAAGGCCACCTCTTCTTCATCCAATCCCTTATTACCTGCTACTATGTACAGTTACGTGACTTAAAACCTCAAACACTAGAACTCTTGAGGAAGGAGGTAGCTATTTTCTAATAGCATCCCTACCAGAAGCAATTGTTCTCAGAGCCAGGCTGTCTGCTGTCCCTTATCTAAGAATGACAGGTGAAAGCACTTGGAAAGCTAAATTAAGGAAAGCAGATGAAGAAAGATTTGGGACATCATCTTCTTCAAGAATCTAATTTAAACTTATGTCCCAACTATATACTTTGGTCAGTCTTCATAGCCCTGTTCCCTCAAACTAATTTCTTTCCTGCTCTGAGCTCAGGACTTATGTTCAGATGTGATCCATGACAACGTTCATTTTTAAAAATATCAATGAAAAGCTGGTGAAAGACCAAGGCTGAGATTTCATCAGGTCCCCCTTTTCCTTCCAGTTTAATATGATCCAACTGTTCCTCTCTAAGACTACATGAAATTAAGATGTGTGCCTTCACCAGCAATGAAGTGGCAATACATAAATTAGACTCCACATTGTATTTTTTCCCACAATATTTTCATGTTTATAATTTTTCTGATTGCCTATGTTCAGCCTTCCGAGCAGCCTGAGAATCACATGTAATGACTGTCAAAACAGATGGTCTGACACACACTACAAAAGAACCACTGGGAAGAGTCAGCATGTGTGTACAAACATGTAAGTGTGATGCTCTCCCAAGTCAATCTCTCAAAACTCACAAAATCAGAGACTGATGGTGGAGGAGGGTGGCCTGGGAGTAGCTGAATATAAAGAAAAGATCAAGATCTGAGAAGTAAAATGGAAAAGACCTCCAAGAGAGTATTAAGGAAGAAAGAGTCTACCATGAGGGAGGAAAAGAGAAAACAGACTAGGTAGGAAGTGAAGAAATCTGTGGAGAAAAAAACGCCAACAGTAAAGAGAAAACAAAAAGATCTCACCAAATTGGGAGGATAAAACAAGTCCTCCGGTTCCAATTCCGTGTTGTTTTTTTTCCAGGAAGCTACAAAACAGTTCTTTTTCAACAGAAGGATTACATTAACAAAGCAAATAAAGGAAACCAATGCTAAAAATGTAGCCTACCTACACAGAGAGATCTGAAAACGGAAATACTTCTTTTTCCCTTTTTGTAATGGGTTTCAAAACAGTAGGAACAGGGAGATGGTAAGAGCTACAAGAGGGGGATGGGAGTAGCCAAGCTCTTCCTGAATATGGAGAGTCTTCCGACTAAATGCTTAAATTTACCTTTTTGTGGTCAGCCAGCAAATTCTTAACTGAACAGTGTTTGACTCTCAATCAAAATGTGATGAGTGGTTCACACAGCATAGGAAATCTAAGAGCTTATGCAAACACAAGACAGATGCAGCATCAGGATTTGCTTTGGGTGGTACTCTAACACCCCCTCACTGGGTGGCTAAAACGCCACTAAGATATGAACTGTGACTAACAGTGGAATAGAAGAAAGAAAAACAGAAAGTAGCAAAGTTAAAGCGCCTACGTTTAGCCAGAAAACTATGCAATTAGCCGGAGAAGTTTGTGAACTGGCAGTAAGTAGAAAACAGTGGACACAAAGGGGCTAACTAGATCAAACAGCTGCTCCGAATTCTGTCAGTCTTCCTTACGGGGTGCTACGCAAGAAGTCCCTTCTATACAGAGGAATGCTGCTCCTCAGCCTAGGCAGTTACAGTCGCGAGGAGGGGCTGCCCGCCGAGAAGGGCATGTCCAGCGCAAACCCGCAGCCCACACTTACTTTCGTCCGGCCATTGATTTTGTAGCTGCCCAGCTTCCCGTTACAGTGGCGGATCAAGTCGTCCATGCTGCTCATGAGCAGCCCAATGGTTTCGCAACCCGGCTCCTTGCCCTCGATCCAGGTGATCTTATCGCCTCGGATGTCCTTGGACGAATCACTCTTCTGGCTGACCAGCTGCCCGTCCGTGAACTTCCCGGTGTCGTGCAGGGCGCGCACCTCGTCCCCGATCTGCTGTCCGGTCTCCTTGCCGAGGAAGTCGTCCACCACACAGATGCCGTGCTTGTTCATGCAGGGCACAATGTACTCGAGCGCCAGTTTCAGCGCCGGCAGGGGCTTCGTCTGCCCGTTGGGCCGCAGGCCGCCGCTGTGGCTCAGCGCATCCCCGGGCGTGTTGCTCGGGGGGTACAGGTTCGCCTTCTCCTGGAACAGCGACGAGCGGGCCGGCTGCTCCTCCTTCCCGGGCTCGGCCTCGGCAGCCACCGCCGAGCCCTGGCCGCCGGGGGCCGCGCGAGACGGGGACGCGGCCGCCGCGGGGTCGGCCGCGGGCTTGGCCTTTGCCTTTGCCGCGTCCCCGGAGGCGCTGTCCCGGCGCGCCGCTGCCTTCCTGGCCTCCCGGGCCCCGGCCCTGGGCGGCGGCGCTGCAGCCGGCGCGGGGCCGGAGTGCTGGTGCGGGCCCACTCCGTGGCCGAGGGCGCCCTCGCTGCCCTGGCACACGAGCTTGTGCTTCTTCCAGTCCTGACGCTGGTGCTCTTTGCAGCAGTAGAAGGAGCTGCGGCAGCGGCTGCAGCGCAGCAGGTTCTCCATCTTCCCGCACAGCTCGCAGTACTGCCGGTCTCGCTCGCTCGGGCTCGGCCCGCCGGGCCCGCCGCTGTCATTGGCCATGGCGGCGGCGGCGGCGGCGGCAACGGCGGCGGCTGCGCCCGAGCAGGAAGGGTGGCGGCGGGACGGCCTCGCCCGAGGCTGGGGAGCGGGGAAAGAAATAAGGGCCGTTACTGCGCCATGCACCCGCTACCCTCGCCTCAGGGAGGCCGGCACCCCGCGCCCTCGGCCCGGCCGCTTCCGAGTCCTAGGCTCCGGGGCAGCGCCGGCGGCCGCCTCAGCGCCTCATCGCCGCCGTGGGCTGAGAAAACGCGGCCTGTGCGGCGAACGGCAACCTGCGCTCGGGCGCGCGGGCCTGGGGAGCGTAAGACCGGCCCCCCTCGGCCGCCGCCGCCGCCTCAGCGTCCCGGGCGGCCCGGCCCAGGCTGTGGAGGAGCGCAGGGCATGCGGGCGCCACTCGCTCTGCGCGCTCTGCACGTACACCACGGCCCCGCGGCGACCCGGGCGGGCGGCGCGCGAGGGCGGAGGGAGGGCCCGGGGGAGGGCCGAGGGGCGGGGGCTGCGCTCACACTGTGGCGCTGGCGCGGCGCCTGGGCCGCCTGCGCTCCTCCGCACTCGGCGGGGCCGGACCTCTGCCTTGGAGCCGGGTCGCCCGCCCTCCCTCCGCCCGGGGCGGGGCCGGGACGCAGAGGTCGGTGCGCTGCCTCAGCCCGCAGCGGCCTGCGCGGGGACGCAGAGGGGCCGGCCCGCGAGCGGCGGAAAGGCGTGGGGCCGCGCGGGCAGCGCCTACACCTGCTGGGGGAGGGCGCCGGCCGCGAGCGGGTGGCGGAGCGGTGGCGGCGGCGGCGGCGTAATCATGGCTGCTCTTCCTGCAGGCCAGCTCGGGTTGTGCGAGGCGCGCTCCAGTTAGGGTTACAAGGTGGCTACTGCGATCCTCATTTTGTAGAGGAGGAAACGGAAATTCAGAGAAGTAAAGTAACTTGCCCAAGGTCACGCAGAACTGACTGGGACTGAATCCAGGAATCAGGCTCTCAGATTCCAAGGCTGTTTTTTCCATTGCACCATCCAGCCTCTATTTCAAGAAGCCGTGAAATGGTTAAGAACAAAAATAAGTATTACTATGGTGGTTAATCCAATCTCTTGTGCCCCGTTTCAACCTAATTTAAACGTTATGAAATTTGAGGTTAAAATCAAAAACTTATTTTTAAAACCTTTGAAATCCCGCCGAGTTCAAAACCCCATGATTGGGCGACCAAGTCAAATGAAGTAATCAATGCTCATTCCAATATCCAATTTAAACTGATGGAATTATCCCTGAAAAGTTGTTTGGTAGTAAGTGAGCAGTACTACTGTATCAACGGCTCTCACGTTTATTTTTAATAGAATCCGTGCTACGCTGATGAATACAATTCTTTGTTTTAGAGAGCATAAAAACCTTACCAGAAATAAGCCAAGGATGTTTCTGCTGTTAATTGTCTCAAGAATAAAAAGGCCTGTGACTTAGAGTTTAACAGTCTTTATCGAACACTTACTGTGGGAAATGCGGTGCTAGGCTTGTGCATCACTTGAATATACTGTAACTTCAGTCCTTGAGAAGTCCTTTTTTAAGCCTTCCACGCTTAAAAAAGCTGCAATATGTATTTCAAAAGCAGGATGTAAGGAATTACTGTAAACCACATTGTAGAATTTAAAAAAATAAAGCTTGAATCCAAAAATATAAAACCTCTTCATCAAATATACATAATTTAAAACTGTTATAAAAGTCTGCTACATACGTAAATGGCATTCTGGGGATCCAGTCAGGTGAAAGAGGATAGTAATTCCAATTAGCTTGTCTTTTGGGAAACTGAGGTAAATATACTCACATCTTCAAATTCCAAACCGAACTAAAAATACACATTTCTGTAAAGAATTAAGACCTGGATCTGTCTTATGTGTATCTTACTTTCCCAGAGCTTTATTAAATACAGTAAAATGTCATTGTTGCAGACATTACTAATTAGGCTGTTCAACAAATGTATTGGGAGTGTACCATGTGCTACACTATGCTTGACAAACAACTGAATTAGTCATACTACACTCAGAGACACATAGTCCAATGCAGGAGGCAGATACGTAAAGAAAGATAATCCAGAGTTCGGAGTTTCCTAAAAGAAGGATGAATAGGATGGAATGGGAACACAGAAAAAGGAATTGGCTTTAAAACCTAGAAGCAAGCTGTCTGTGAAACTGCTTTGCTATGTGTGCGTTCACCTCAGAGTTGAACCTGTGTTTTGATTGAGCAGTTTAGAAACACACTTCATGTAGTATCAAGAAAGAATCTAGCTCTGCTGTTTGCACTAATAAAATCCAAGCAAATTAATTCAGAAATTCTTAAAATGTAAAGGAGCTATCTCATGGCTTACGAAAAACTTTAAAAACATTTTTCATACACATAAATTATGTAAAGTATAATTTAAATAAAAGTAGAGTCTAATACTTCTTAGGACTTCTTTTACTATAGTAATTATAAGTGATTATTAATTATTCACAAGAGCAAGAACTTTACTAGAAACACTCATTCCATGAAAGTTGATTCTTACAACAATTTCTTATAAATTCACTATTTCAGTCTATGGTGTGTCCACAAATTATTTACATCTCTGTATGCTCTGCTCATATATTTTCACTGAAGTTTACTTAAAAGAATAGATGTCTATATCAAAACCTTTATTAGCTTTCTTGTTCCAATTCAGTATACAAAATCACAAATTGAACATGTATATCCTAAATATACTTAATCCATCAAATATAACACTTGCAACGTTTTAATAAATAGAATGGGCAAATATAAAATACTGATTTCAAATAGTTCCAAAGATCCTTGATTTCAGGATTTTCACCTATTCAGGTTTAATAATCTGAACTAATTCCAAATTAGTGAGGTTTCACCACACTATTTGCTGGTGAACAATCGTGTCACCAGCCAGATTCTGGAACTCCAGTAGCATTGTACCAGTGGCCACTTACTCAGATCTTATAGACAGACTTCAGAATCTCATGGAAGAATGTATTTAATTTATTTATTTACTTATTTAAATGTTAATGGATGGCAGCACAGAGGAATTTGTTTTATAAACATACGTGATGCTTAGTATTATGTGCCCAATCTGTGTTCTAAGCATTTTACAAATATTAACTAATGTAATCATCATACAATGCTATGAAGTAGGTACTATTATTATGCCAATTTTACAGAAGGTGAAACAAATAGAGAGTGAGACAATGAATGTCCCTTCCAGCCCTTAAGATTATATGTTTAGGAGCACTAGGTGGGTTAACTAATACTCTGGGGCGAGCAAACGCTTGTGTCTCTCAAAGCTAGAAATTATTACAAATGTTTTTCCTGCCCCCAACCTAATCAAGAGCAACTGTTCTAGAAACTGAAGAATGAATTAAAGTAAGAGTGCTTTCATCTCCATATCATACCAACTTAGACAAAGCTAATTGACCACCTATTTGGCTTCCCTTTGCTCTTCTGGCAGTATTTACTTAAGCTATAAAGAAGTAGCCACTGTGAACAGACAAGAACTAAGAGGCAAAGCTGAGGTAAGAGCCAAAGCTGAGGTTAGCTACAAGAACAGAGTTGAAGGAGGAAATGGATTTAGAAACAACTGTGTTGACTTTTGAGGAAAGCCCAATGAACAGAATCTACCTTCCAAGGAGTCGCCCTATTTCTCCTTTAAAAATGTTTTTAAAAACACAGCAGAGTATCTTTTCTGCTCAAGAAATCAAACATCTGATTGTTAACTAATGACCTCTTGTTTCTTCCATCTGTGATAATCTAGGTTACAGAGAAAAGAAAAATCACAAGTATAGCATAGGCATTCCACCAAGATAAACAGGAAAACGATCTTTGAGTTCTGGGAAAAGCAACTCAAAAATCTGAGCCATTTTCTAACTGTAGTATTAGGACACACACAATTAGGTGTCATTGGAAAACAGCACCTGCTCATCTCTGTACTGGGGGTTCTGCCAGATGCACACGTGAGCAGTGTGCTTCTCCAAGTGCATGGAGACAGCTGTACTTTCCACCAAGGTTGTTCCCTTACGAAAATAAAATAATTAAATAGATTTTCTGTATATTTGGGGAGATTTATCAATCATCAAACTTTATCAGTTTATGACTTAAAAATTACCAGCAATCCCGTTAAAATTGATCATCTCAGAAATACAACAAATATTTATAATCATCTCTCATTATAGCAAATTTTTTTATTGCTCAAAAACCTGGGATACTATATAATGTGTTGATCTAATTTTTTTTTCTAACAAACATTACCTTAACATTGAACCAACTTTTAGGATAGTCACAATCAGTAACTACACCAACCCAGGCTGAAGAAAGCTAAATAATTTTTCCCTGTAACATTTTCTTGTAGGAAAATTTAAACATACACAAAAATAGAGATAATAGTGTAATCAACCTCAGCCCTAATACGTTCATCAGTTATTAGCTTCAACAATTATCAACATTTGTTGATAGACAATTCTTCCCTACCCTCTCTGTACTATGTCCCCCTCTTTTTTTGCTAAAGTATTATAAAGCATATCCCAACTTCAATATGCACATCTGATAAGAACTTTCAAAAATCATATCCACCATGCCATTATCACACAAAATTAAGAAAAATCTCAACACTATACATGATCCACAATTATTAATTTTTTTATTATCTCAAATATTCTGTTTACAGTTGCTTTATCCAATTCAAGATCTAAACAAGATTCATACATTGAAGTTAGTTGTTTCTTCCCCCACCCCGCCTGACCTAATATCATCACAAATTGTCATGTTTCTTAAGTCCCAATTTTACCAGCATCTCACCCTTCATATCATAGATTTACTGTAGAAACTAGGTCATTTGTACTACCGAATGTCCCATGTTCTAGATTTAGCTGATTACTTCCTTGTGAAACTACTCTTATTTCGGCAAATATGTAGTCAGATCTAGAATTTTATTTTTTATTTAACTATTTTCTTTTTTTGAGACAGAGTCTTACTCTGTTCCCCAGGATAGAGTGCAGTGGTGCAATCTTGGCTCACTGCAACTTCCACCTACCGGGTTCAAGCAATTCTCCTGCCTCAGCCTCCCAAGTAGCTGGGACTACAGGCACCCACCACCACACCTGGCTAATTTTTTGTATTTTTAGTAGAGACTGGGTTTCACCATGTTAGCCAGGATGGTCTCGAACTCCTGACCTCGTGATCCACCAGCCTCAGCCTCCCAAAGTGCTGGGATTACAGGTATGGGCCACCACACCCAGCAGATCTAGGATTTTTATTATATTGAGGTTCTAAATTTTAGGTGAGCATACTTCGTGGTAGTTGCTGTGTATTTCCTATTACCTCACATCATGAGGCACATATGTCTGAAAGTTCTGTTTTATGATTAAATATTGCTCATGGGTTTAGGTGGTGTCAGCCTGATTCCTACATTATGTTTTTCATCCACCATCACCTGATTATTTTAGCGTCCATTAATTGTGACTCAATTCAGTATTTCATTAGCAGTTGCAAAATAATGAATTTCTTTCTTTCTTTTTTCTTTTTTTTTTTTTTTTTTTTTGAGACAGAGTTTTGCTTTTGGTGCCCAGGCTGGAATGCAGTGGCACCATCTTAGCTCACTGCAACCTCTGCCTCCGGGGTTCAAGCGATTCTCCTGCCTCAGCCTCTCAAGTAGCTGGGATTACAGGCATGCTCCACCTTGCCTGGCTAATGTTGTATTTTTAGTAGAAACGGAGTTTCTCCATGTTGGTCAGGCTGGTCTCGTACTCCCGACCTCAGGTGATCCACCTGCCTCAGCCTCCCAAAGTGCTGGGATTACAAGCATGAGCCACCTCACCTGGTGCAAAATAATGGATTTCTAATTCTAACATTCCTCCTCAATTTATTAGCTGGAATTCTACCATAACTTTTTCATTAACTTTTTGGTTATCCTGAAATACAGTTTGTAGATGAAAGATGGGGTCCACATCTGTTTCTTTTGATTTAACAATTTTCAAAATAATGAGTTAGTGCCCTAGCAACTTCTAATGAGGTTTTCAAAAAAAATTATCATGAATATATGTATTTTCATATATTTGAAGTGCATTAATTATTCTTTTTGATGCTCAAATTGTCCCACCTTTGGCCAGTGAGAAATAAAGTTGGTTCCTATGTATTGTAGATGTGGTCACATTAATCTTTAATAGTTTTCTTGCTTTCTGGCACAAAATGGCCCAAACTTATCATGTACATTTCCTGCCCCTGACATGGTATCAGTCATTCCTCCAAAGAGCCTTGGTTCCTTGAAGTAGGAAATGGCAGAAACCATAATCAGGAGTACTCATTGCCACTAGGTTGTCATTACTTCTGAGTCTTTCTAATAGAGCTGGGAAGTCAACAATTTTTCAGAGAAAAAATCTTGAATTCATACAGATATTTCCAATTCAAATTTAAGATTACAGGGTTTTAACTTAATTTCTTTGATTTTATGTTTGTTTATTCTTTTTCTTAGGTTGAGCAACCTTTGTCCAAAATGCTTGGGACCAGATATGTTTCAGATATTTTCAGATTTTGGAATACTTGTACATACATAAACTTATATCTTGGGAATGTGACCTAAATCTAAACACAAAATTCATTATGTTTTATATACAATGCAAAGTCCTTTGAACTGACTCCACATGGACTACACCATAGTCAAGCCATGGTGACCCCTGTGACCTGCATGTACACCTTCAGATGACTTCCCAGAGCCAGAAAGTCTGAGGCAACAGGAAAACTGCAAAAGAAGAAGAATAGCTAGCTCCTGCAGTTCCTGATTAACCAAGGTTGCAACATTCTGCCATCGTTCCTGCCTCAACTGATAAGCCAACCTTATGACACTGGACCCTGTGACACCACCACCCCTGCCCAGGCTTGCAAAAACTACCCTGAACTGTAACATTCCACTGCCTACCCCAAACCTATAAAACCGGTTGCTATCCCACCACCCTCCACTGATGATCTTTTTGGACTCAGCCTGTTTGCACCCGAGTGAATAAACAGCCTTGTTGCTTACACAAAGCCTGTTTACATGGTCTCTTCATTTAGAGCATGCTTAACATATACCTTATACACAAAACCTGAAGGTAATTTTATACAATATTTTCAATAATTTTGCACATGAAACCGCTTTGCCTGTGTTTCAACTACAACACATCATATGAGGTTAGATGTAGAATATTCTACTTGAGGTGTCACGTTGGCCTAAAATGTTCCTAAAATTTTATACAATATTTTCAATAATTTTGCACATGAAACCATTTTGCCTGTGTTTCAACTACAACACATCATATGTAGAATATTCTACTTGAGGTGTCACATTGGCCTAAAATGTTCCAGATTTTGGGCCGGGTGTGGTAGCTCACACCTGTAATCCCAGCACTTTGGGAGGCCGAGGCAGGCAAATCACCTGAGGTCAGGAGTTCGAGACCAGCCTGACCAACATGGTGCAACCCCATCTCTTCTAAAAATACAAAAGTTAACTGGGCGTGGTGGCACACACCTGTAATCCCATCTACTTGGGAGGCTGAGGCAGGAGAATCACTTGGACCCAGGAGGCAGAGGTTGCAGTGAGCCAAGATCATACCATTACACTCCAGCCTGGGCGACAAGAGCAAAACTCCATCTCAAAGAAAAAAAAGTTCCAGATTTTGGAGCATTTCGTGTTTTGAATTTCCAGATTACAGATGCTCAACTTGTACTAAAAATTTTGTTTCCTAATGGCTTTTACATAATTACTAAGACTAATTACTGAATGTAGTTTAAGACTAATTACTGAATGTAGTTTAATATTTTATCACTTTTTTTGTCTACATAATATATCCTATTAAGAATGAATGATCAAAATACTGTGTTTTAGAGTCATCTAATTCTTTTCTATGTTCATTTTCACACTGCTATGAAGAAACTACCCACTTTGGGAGGCTAAGAAGGGCAGGTCACCTGAGGTCAGGAGTTGGAGACCATCCTAGCCAACATGGTGAAATCCCATCTCTACTAAAAATACAAAAATTAGCAGGGCGTGGTGGTGAGCACCTGTTATCCCAGCTACTCGGGAAGCTGAGGCAGAAGAATTGCTTGAACCCGGGAGGTGGAGGTTGCAGTGAGCCAAGATCATGCCATTGCACTCCAGCCTGGACAACAAAGTGAGACTCTACCTCAAAAAAAAAAAGAAAAAGAAAAAAACTGCCTGAGACTGGGCAACATATAAACAAAAGAGGTTTAATTGACTTAAAGTTTCATATGGTTAGGGAGGCCTCAGGAAACTTACAGTCATGGTGGAAGATAAAGGGGAAGCAAGGCACATCTTACATGACAGAAGGAGGTGGGAGGAATTGCCAAACACTTGTAAACCATCAGATCTTGTGCGAACTCATCACTATCACAAGAACTGCATGGGGGAAACTGCGCCCATAGTTCAGTCACCTCCCACCAGGTCCCTCCCTCAACACATGGGGATTACAATTCAAGATGAGATTTGCGGCGGGGACACAGGCGCAAACCATATCATTCCACCCCTGGCCTCTTCCAAATCTCACATCCTTTTCACATTTCAAAACTCATAATGGCTTCCCAACAGTCCGCCAAAGTCTTAACTCATTCCAGCATTAACTCAAAAGTCCAAGTCCAAAGTCTGAGACAAAGCAAGTCCCTTCTGCCTCTGAGCCTGTAAAATCAAAAGCAAGTAGTTACTGCCAAGACACAATGTGGGTTACAGGTATTGGGTAAATATTCCTGTTCCAAATGATAGAAACTGGCCAAAACAAAGGGGCTCCACAGGTACCATGCAAGTCCAAAACCCAGCAAGGCACTCATTAAATCTTAAAACTCCAAAATAATCTCCTTTGACTCCATGTCTTATATCCGGGGCACACTGATGCAAGGGGTTGGCTCCCAAGTCCTTGGGCAGCTCTGCTTCTGTGGATCTTGCAAGGTCCTTTGCACTGACTACATCATGGACTACACCATAGTCAAGCCATCAAGCCATGGTGACCCCTGTGACCTGCATGTACACCTCCAGATGGCCTCCCAGAGCGGGAAAGTCTAAGATAACAGGAAAACCACAAAAGAAGAAGAATAGCTAGCTTCTGCAATGCCTGATTAACCAACCTTGCGACATTCTGCCACTGTTCTTGCCTCAACTGATAAGCCAATTTTGTGACACTGGACCCTGTGACAACCCCCCTGGCTTGCAAAAACCACCCTGAACTGTAACTTTCCACTGCTTACCCCAAATCTATAAAACAAGCTCCTATCCCACCACCCTCTGCTGACCTGCTTGCACCTGAGTGACGAAACAGCCTTGTTGCATATACAGAGCCTGCTTAGGTGGTCTCTTCATTCAGAGCGCACATAACAGTTCTGTAGGGTACAACCCCTAGGACTGTTTTCCCGGGCTCGCATTGAGTGCCTCCATGGGTCTGAAGGACAGCGGCCCTCTTCTTTTCTTTTTTTTTTTTTTTTTTTGTTGTTTTTGTTTTTGTTGTTGTTGTTGTTTTGAGACAGAATCTCACTCTCTTGCCCAGGCTGGAGTGCAGTGGCATGATTTTGGCTCACTGCAACCTCTGATTCCTGGGTTTAAGTGGTTCTTCTGCCTCAGTCTCCTGACTAGCTGGGATTACAGGCACATACCACCACACCTGGCGAATTTTTGTATTTTTAGTAGAGATGGGTTTTTGCCATGTTGGCCAGGGTGGTCTTAAACTCCTGACCTTAGGTGATCTGCCCACCTTGGCCTCCCAAAATGCTGGGATTACAGGTATGAGCCATCACTCCAGGCCAGCCCTCTTCTTACAGCTCTACCAGGAAGTGCCCCAGCAGGGACTCCGTGGGAGCTACAGCCTCACATTTCTGCTCCTCATTGTCCTAAAGAAGTTCTCCATGAGGGCTCTGCCCCTGCAGCAGACTTCTGCTAGACATCCAGGCATTTCCATACATCCTCTGAAACCTAGGTAGAGGTTCCCAAAACTCAGCTCTGTCTTCTGCATACCTACAAGCCCGATACCCTGTGGAAGCCACCAAGGCTTGGGGCTTGCACTTTCTGAAGCAATGGCCCGAGCTGTACCTTGTCCCCTTTTAGCCACAGCTGGAGCAACGAGGATGCAGGGCACCATGTCCCAAGGCTGCACAGAGCAGCAGGGCCCTGGACCCCACCCAGGAAACCATTTTTTTCTCCTAGGTTTCCAGGTCTCTGATGGGAAGGGCTGCCTTGAAGGTCTCTGAAGTGCTCTGGAGACATTTTCCCCATTGTTTTGGCTATTAACATTGGGGTTCTCTTTACTTATGAAAATTTCTGCAGCTGAAGGCTTGTCCCCAGAAAAATGGGTTTTTCTTTTCTATAGCAAGTTTTCCCAACTTTTATGCTCTATTTCCCTTTTAAACGTAAGTTCCAATTTCAGATCTTTTTGTGAATGCAGATGACTATACACTTTCAGAAAAAGCCAGGTCATATCTTGAATGCTTTTCTGCTTAGAAATTTCTTTCTGCCAGATTTCCTAAATCATCTCTCTCAAGTTCAAAGTTCCACAGATCTCTAGGGCAGGGGCACAATGCCTCCAGTCTCTTTGCTAAAGCCTAGCAAGAGTGACCTTTGTTCCAGTTCCCAATAAGTTCCTCATCAATAAGTTCTACAGAAGCATTTGATGATCATCAAAGAGACAAGTTATGGTTTCTGTATTTGGTCATGAATAGACTATTTTTAACCTTTTGTCACCAGTAGCAAGCAGGTCATGATTGCAAGTTGTCCAGGTTCTTGGCATTTTGAACAAAGTATTGGACAAAATTTTTTATATGAAAAAAGACACAGAAGCCAGCTCAAAGGGGCTCTCATCATCCAAGTCTGGGACAATTTGAGCATCACAATAAATAAGGATGGTAATAATTTATAGTGCATTAAATTCAATAAGATCCATAAGTTTATACCTATGATTAAATAAATAAAAGAGTCGGGCGCAATGGCTCACACCTGTAATCCTAGCACTTTGGAAAGTTGAGGTGGGCGGATCACTTGAGGTCAGGACTTCAAGACCAGCTTGGCCAACATGGTGAAATCACATCGCTACTAAAAATACAAAAATTAGCCAGGTATGGTGGTACATACCTGGGTCTGTAATCCCAGGTACTCAGGACGCTGAGGCAGGAGAATCACTTGAACCCGGGAGGCGGAGGCTGTAGTGAGCCAAGATTGCCCACTGTACTCCAGCCTGGGCAACAGAGCAAGACTCTGTCTCAAAAATAAATAAATATAATTTTACGTGTGTGTGTGTGTGTGTGTGTGTGTGTGTGTATAAAATAATAAATAAATAACAGAAGGCCTGTATTTAAAATTCTGACTGTTAGGTTGGAGTGAGTGTGGTAGGGCTGGGTAAACTCCATTCTGGTTGGGGCAAGCATTGTCAAGGAATGATACATCTGATTTGATGAGGTCTTAAAGTGTCTTCTACTTAGTTGTAAAGTGGAAAATAGTAACTATACAGTGCAGAAACAAGACAATATCTTGACCGGGTTATCAAAATTAATATTACTAACCAAGGGCCAATGGACATCATGTGTGTCTACAAGTGCGATATTCTGAGAAGGATACTACTTACGTGATATTTGGGCCAGAGAATGCATGACCTAAATTTGAATCTAATCATGAGGAAACATTAGACCAGCATGAAGTGAAGAACGTCCTATAAAAATCAGTGAAATATATTCTTCAAAAATGTCAATGTCATGAAAGACAAAGGCTGATGAATTGTTCCCCATTAAAGAAGAATAAAGAGACATAACATACTACCCAAAGTAACCTACACATTCGATGCAATCCATATTAAATACTAATGAAATTTTCACAGAAACAGGAAAAACAATTCTAATATTCATATGAAACAAAAAAAAGAGCACAAATAGCCAAAGCAATCCTCAACAAACAAAGATAGATAAATCACACTATTTGACTTCACAATATACTACAAAGCTATAGCAACCAAAACAGCATGATACTAGCATTAAAACAGACACATAGACTAATGAAACAGAATAGAGAACTCAGAAATAAATCCCCATATGTACAGCCAACTGATTCACAACAAAGGTGTCAATAGCATTGGCTGGGAAAACGACAGTCTCTTCAGCAAATGGTACTGGGAAAACTGGATATGCATATGTAGAAGAATGAAGAAACTAGACTCCTATCTCCCACCATATCTAAAAATCAACTCAAAATGGATTAAAACTTAAATGCAATACCTGAAACTATGAAACTACTAGAAGAAAACAAAGTGAAATGCTTCAGGACAATGGTCTGCACAAAGATTTTACGGATAGGACCTCAAAAGCACAAATGGCAGCAAAAGCAAAAATGAACAAACGGGATTATAACAAACTTAAAAGCTTTAGCACAGCAAAGGATATACTCAATAGAATAAATAGACAATCTGCAGGATGGGAAAAAAGCATTTGTCACAGAATAGAGAAAACTATTCATCTGATAAGGGATTAATATCCAGAATACACAAGGAATTCAACTCAATAGCAAAAAAACCCAAATAATTCTATTTTAAAACGTGCAAATTATCTGAATAGACGTCTCTGAAAAGAAAATATACAAATGGCCAACAAGTATATGAAAACATACTCAACATCATTATCATCAGGGAAATGCAAATCAAAATCATAATGAGGTATCATCTCATTCCAGTTAGAATGGCTATCATCAAAAATACAAAAAAATAACAGATGTTGGCAAGAATGTGAAGAAGAGGGAACTCTTATACCTTCCCCTATTGGTTGGAATATAAATTAGTACAAGCACTATGGAAAACAGTATGGCGTTTCCTCAAAAAACTAAAAATAGAACTACCATATTTTCCAGCAATCCCAGTACTTTGTATATATGAAAAGGAAATCAGTATATTGAAGAGATAGCTGCACTATCATGTTTATTGCAGCACTGTTCACAATAACTAAGATATAGAATCAACCTAAGTGTCCATCAACAGATGAATGGATAAAGAAAATGTGTATATATAAATGTATATGCATCATATACATAGTAGAATACTATTCAGCCATAAACGAGAATGAATCCTGTCATTTGAGGCAAACATGGATGAGGCTAGACATGACGCTAAGTGAAATAAGCCAGGCACAGAAAAATAAATGTTAAGTGAAATAAGCCAGGCACAGAAAGATAAATGCTACATGCTATCACACATATGTGGGAGCTAAAAAAGTTGATGCTGTAGACATAAAGAGGAGAATAGTGATTACTAGAGGCTGAGAAGTGTAGAGGGGAAGTGGGTAGGGAGGTTGGTTGATAGATTCAAAATTACAGCTAGATAGGAGGAATAAGTTTGAGTGTTCTGTAGCACTGTAGGGTGATTATAGTTAACGATATTATATAATAATTTATTGTATATTTTAAAATAGCTGGAAGAGAGGATTTTGAAAGATTGCAACACAAAGGAATTACAAATGTTTGAGGTGATAAATTTGCTAATTGCTCTGATTTGATCATTATACATTGCACACACAAATCAAAATATCACACTAGGCTGGGTGCGGTGGCTCATGCCTATAATCCTAGCATTTTGTGGGGCTGAGGCTGGTGGATCACTTGAGATCAGGAGTTTGAGACCAGCCTGGCCAACACAGTGAAACCCAGTCTCTACTAAAAGTACAAAAAAAATCAGCGGGTGTGGTGGCAGGTGCCTGTAATCCCAGCTACTTCGGAGGTTGAGGCATGAGAATCGCTTGAACCCAGGAGGCAGAGGTTGCGGTGAGCCAAGATTGCCCCACTGCACTCCAACCTGGGTGACAAAGTGAGACTCCGTTCAAAAAAAAAAATCACACTGTACCCCATAAATATGTACAATTACGTGTTAATTTTAAAATAATAAAAATAAATAATTTTTTTTTCCAAAAAAGACATGACAACTAAATGCAGAACTGGATTGTCATGCAATATGTCATTTTTATAGGGGAGGAAAATACAATTGGTCCTCTCTATTGGTAGGTTTCCCATTTGTAGATTAAACCAACTATGGATTAAAATATTTCAGAAAAATAATAACAACAATACAAAATAACAGAAAAAATTTAAAATACAGTAAAACAACTGTTTACATAGCATTTACATTATAATAGGTATTATACATAACCTAGAAATGATTTAAAGTATACAGGAGGAGGTGTATAAATTATATGCAAATACTACGCCATTTTGTAAAGGAACTTTAGCATGCATGGATTTTGGCTTCTGCAGAGGTCCTGGAGCCAAACCCCCGTAAATACCAAGGGATGACGGTACCATAAAGACATAGAGACATTTGATGAAAATGGAATGTAGACTTCTGTTTTTATTTTTAGACAGGGTCTCACTCTGTCATCCAGGCTGGAGTGCAGTGATCCATTAATAACTCACTGCAGCCTTGAACTTAGGAGAGCCTCTCTCTCCAACCTCTTGAGTAGATGGAACTACAGCTGTAAACCGCCACCTTGGCTGATTTTTGTATTTTTTTGTAGAGATGGGGTCTTGCTACGGTGCCCAAGTTGGTCTTGAACTCCTGGGCTCAAGCAAACCTCCTGCCTTGGCTTCCCAAAGTGCTGGGATTAAAGGCATAAACCACCATGCCCAGATGGAATAGGACTTCTGATAAAAGTAATGTAATTTTCTGATTTTAACAAGCGTACTATGGTTATATAAAAGAATATCCTTGCAAACAGACACTGAGTATCATAAGGTAAAGGGGCATAACGCATGAGATCTACTCTCAAATGGTCCAGAAAACAAATAATAATATGAATATAGATAAGATACAGATATGAAGAGGGAATGATAAAGCAAATTTAAATTAGTTAACTTAGATAAAGGATATAGAGAAATTCTCTTTATTATTCTTGCAAATTTTCTGGAACTTGGTAATTATTCCAAAATAAAAGGTTAAAAATAGTTTATTCATGACTAAATATTTGCCTCTTTTGGTGATCATCAAATGCTTCTATAGAATGATGGGTCTGGTGACCATCATCACCTAACTTTAGTTTTTTCTTGATATAGTAAGAATTCAAAATTCTTGGTATTCAGGTTGGTGAATCCTTGAACAGCTGATTTCTTTCCCTTACAGTCTATTTCAGATCTTATGGTTTAAATTGGCTGAGACAAGAGCAAAGCAAAACATAAATTTTCTGACCGATTTCAAATCGAACGTAATCAACTCTATATGAACACTAAGAAGCCATATGTCATTTGGCACAATATGGCTGTAAATAGCTGTAGACCACTCCCCAGTGGAGTGAATACAGTAAACAGCTGTATGTTTTTGTAAGTTGTTTCCAATTTTTTCTCACCACAGGTTTTTCCTTTTCAGATCCCCCATATTAATTTTCCTTTCTCTATAACCAAGTGAAATGTCTTTCTCTACACTTTTCAAATCAATTATAAATTGCTTGTATATATTCTCGAGCATCAAAGCATAGCATAGCATCAAAGCATACAGATAAACCCACTGCTTTTCTACACACTCTTCTCCATATGTTTGCTGGAGAAGAATATCCAGCATCACCATGACCATTTTATGTGAACATAATAGAAGAGTGTAATTTGCATGTTTGAATATAATTTGAATGTTTGAAAGGTCCTTGCCACTGGACCTTTGAATGACCCTCTTCTTTCTTGCTGGCAGAATCATTTAGACTCTTCAGATCTTTAAATCCTTGCATAGCATCTATAACAACTTCTTTTCTCTTGGTCAGATTTTGCTAATGCATGGTCCTATGGTTTGAATATTTGTCTCCTTCAAAACTGATGTTGCAATTAAATTTAGAGATGGGTCCCACTTAATGCTCAGCAAAAACTCACTAAGACACATGACATTCCCAGAAGCCAAAAGAAGGTATCTTTTGCACATAATGACTTCTACATATATTTTTGAGCTCTTGAATCTTAAGTGAGTCTGTGTTATCATGTAAAGGGGGCTTTCACGATAGTAATGCCAAAATTAAAGTAAATATTATTAGTACTAAATATTAGAAGTCACCAGCAATGACCTAGGAAGGATCAAGAAAATGATTAATTACATTAACTGGGCACTTAGCTTATGCCTGTAATCCTAGCATTTTGGGAGGCTGAGGCAGGAGGATTGCTTGAGCCCAAGAGTTTGAGGCCAGCCTGATCAACACGGCAAGACCCCATAGCCAAATGTGGTGGCATGCACTTGTGGTCCCAGGTACTTGGGAGGCTGAGGTGGGAGGATTACTTTAGCCCAGGAGTTTGAGCTGTTACTGCGACACTGCACTCCAGCCTGGGTGGAAGAGTGAGAACTTGTCTCTACAAGAAAAGTTAATAGGGTTAATAGCATTGGATGCTTTCTTCTTTGGATTTCCAACAGAGTCCCTTCTTTTGCAGTAGCTGGAGCGCTGGATCATTTCTTTTCTATTCTTGCAGTTATACAGTGCCTAAAGAATGCCTCAATTAAAATTAAATTCTTTTTTATACTAAATGAATTCCAACCAGAGTTCAAAATAAAGATGCAAAAAAAGGAAGAGGCAAATTAATATCAATGATCTGAGTGTAGTTAACAATATAAAAATGATGAGAACTTCGTTGCTATAGAGAAAAGACTGACTTGTTCAGGTGTTTAAAATGAAAACTTTAAAAGGGGTTTTCTTGGCCACTTATGCTGCATACATTTTAGAAAATCATTTTTTAAATTGGATTTTGAAAATTATTTTCTAACTAAAATATTTCAAGACTCTTTAGGAATATTTGTGTAATTGAGATCTGTATGACATTTCCCATACTCTCTGATAAGTTATATTTAATGGATAGTTCAAATATTTCATGGGAAAGTAGAAATATAAAGTTTTCTCAAGTGGATCTTAACTACCCCGTGAGTAACAGTGTAATGATTCCATTTTAGAAATATTTTCTAAAAATAATCTGAGGTCGGGCACAGTGGCGTAATCCTAGCACTTTGGGAGGCTGAGGTGGGTGGATCACCTGAGGTCAGGAGTTTGAGACCAGCCTGACTAACATGGAGAAGCCACATCTCTACTAAAAATACAAAATTAGCCGGGCATGATGGTGCATGCCTGTAATCCCAGCTACTCGGGAGGCTGAGGCAGGAGAATCACTTGAACCTGGGAGGCAGAGGTTGCAGTAAGCCGAGATTGTGCCATTGCACTCCAGCTTGGGCAAGAAGAGTGAAACTTCATCTCAAAATAATAATAATAATAATCTGTATACAAATTAAACTATGTATAAATATAATGTCATTTTATATCAAGTAAATTTTGAACAGAAAAAGAAAGACCAACTTCATCAAACAAAATTGTTTTCTGGCATGCTAAGCATCCTTATGTTTAATTTATATGAAGAAGCAAATAAAATAGCATTTTATAGTTTCAAAGATTATATTAATATCCTAAGGCTATAATTTTGAGAGTTTGCTAGGTAGGACATAAAGCAATTAATTATAATTTAACTTTCACCCATAACTGTAATTATTAAGTAGATCTGGAATCAAAGGTGGGGTAGTCATTGTTTTGACAAATATAAATATAATGATTTTTATAATTCCATTCTTGTGGGTCTATTTGCTAATGGACATTAACTTTGAATATATATCAAAGGTTTTTAAAAAATTTTATTCACTCATTATTTCACTTATTCCACATACATTTTTTAGTGCCTACAGTGTGTGAGAAACTGTTCTAGTCACTGGGGACACAATGGTGAACAAAACAGAAAAATAATCCTTACATGAAGCATACAGTGAGAAAAACATAACAACAAAAGTAAATAAGAGCATATTAGAAAATGATAGTGGCTAATAAGAAAAATAAAGCAATGAAGATGAATAATGGTTAGGAAGATTGAACATTCTTAAATAGAGTTAAGAACATTCTGTTAAATAGAGTGGCTAGGGAATGCTCCACTGGGAAGGTGACTTCTGAATAGAGATCAAAGGCAGTGAGGAGCTTGCCATCCAGGTGTTTGTGGGTGAAGCACCCCAGCTAGAGGGAAGAGCAAGCTCTTTGGTGCAGTCATACCTGGTGATTCAAGGGACAGTGAGAAGGCCAGTGTAGCTACAGTCAACAAAACAAGGGATAGACTTTCAAAAATTCAGATCATAGAGGTAAGTAACAAGCAGCCAGGCCACATAGGGCGTTGTAGCTATTAGAAGGAAGTTTGGCTTTTACTCTAAATGAGATGAAAAGTCAATGGAGGTTTTCAACAGAGGAGTGACATGATCTGACTGACATTTTAACAGGAACACTGGTTGCTCAGTTGAGCATATACTGTATGAAACATGGGCAGACATGGGGAAAGTATTTACAAGCCCACTGTAATAATATGGGCAAAAGACAGTGGTGGACTAGAGCATGGCAGTACCAATGAGATTGGTGAGAAGTGGTCAAATTATTTTGAAGGTGGAAATGACAGCATTTGCTAACAAATCAGCTGTGGGGTGAGACAGAAAGAGACAGAGGGAGGTGGAAGGGAGAGAACAAGAGAGAGAGAGAGATACAATTCAGAATTCACCAAGGGCTTTGGTTTCTTTATTTGTTTTACCTGAGTAACCAGATGAATGGAGTTACTATTAACTGAGATTGAGAAGACTGCTAGAGATATGTTTCAGGAGGGCGGCTATCAAGAGATAGGTTTCCGACTTGGAAAATTTGAAATGTATATTATTGATCTAAATGGTGAAGTCGAGCAAACAATTGCATTTACTGGTCTGGAATTTAGGGGAGAGGTCAGGCTATAGATATAAACTTGAGCATTGTCTTCCTCTATTTTGTGCAGTCGTAGCAGAATACTGCAGACTGGGTAATTTATAAAGGAAAGAAATTTATTTTGCCCAAGATTTTGGAGGCTGGGACATCCAAGATCAAGGAACCATATCTGGTGAGGACGTTATTGCTAAGTCACAACATAGCAGAAGCCATCACATGACAAGGAAGCATGCAAGACAGAGCAAGACATTGAACTCACAGCCTCAAGCGCTTTTGTAATTGGCAATAATCCATTCATGAGAGTGGAGCTCTCATGATATAACCACCTCTCATTATGCCCCACCTCTCAACACTGTTGCATTGGGGACTAAATTTCCAACACATGATTTCTGGAGGACACATCTAAACCATAGCAGGAACTGTCTGGATATAGATGGTATTTTAGGTTATGAGACTTGATAACAAACCAAGTGAGAGTATAGACCACAGAAAACAAAGAGGTGGAGACACGATGGATCCACTTCCAGTAGCTTTCTCCCCAGGATCAGAAGGTGAAGCCTGAATTTGAGTACAGGTGTTTGCCAAAGGTTCTCTTTCTGGCTTAGTACAGGAATAGTGGGAGATAAACATCCTTGCTCAACTTCACCATGCAGATAGAAGGAACTGCAACACATATCCAACACATTAATCTTTCCAGCTATGTCTAAAGAGTCTTGCTCCTACTATAATTCATGAGGGTACTGACAGGACAGAACACATTCTAAGCTCCAGGGGGGGGGGTCATAAAAAAGCAGAGATAGAAATCTGTTTTTGAGATTTGAGAAGGACCTTAAAATCTCCGGCAAAATACATTGTTAAGATCTTTCTCCTATATGAGACCAGTCTGACAAGACTGGGAGAAGTGGTTGTCTTATCTGATGTACCTAAATCACCACAGATAATGAAGGAAAATAAAGAGACAGGAAAATATATTTCAAATAAAAGAACAAGGTCAATTTTCCGAAACTGACATGAGTGAAGTGGAGATATGTGATTCACCCAACAGAATTCAAAACAATGATCATAAAGTTGCTAACCAAGGTCAGGAGAACAGTGTAAGAACAACTGAAATTTCAATTAAGAAAAGGTTTTAAAATTACCAAATATCAAATTATAGAGCAAAAGAATAACATAACTAAACTAAAACATTCAATTGAGGGGTTCAACAACAGACTAGATAAAGCAGGAGAGTCAGTGCACTCAAAGACAGGTCTCAGGAAATCATACAATCTGAGAAGAAAAAAGAAAAGAGGATAAAAAAGAGTTGGATAGTTTAATACACTTATGGGACACCATCAAATGTAACAATTTACGCATTATCAGTGTACAAGAAGGAAAAAAGAGAAAGATACAAAAAACATATTCAAAAAAATAATGGCAGAAAATTTCCCAAGCCTAGGGAAGGAAATAGAAATCCAGATTTACAAAGCCCAGAGGACACTGAATAATAAGATCAACTTAAGAGACCCATGAAACACATCATAATCAAATTGTCCAATGTGAAAGACAGAGAGTTTTGAAAGCCAACAAAGGAAAACCAAATTGTTATATACATGGGAACACCATAAGGTTATAGGTAGATTTTTCAGCAGAAACTCTGCAGGCCAGAAGGGAATGGAATGATATACTCAGTCAGTGTGAGAAAGCCTATTTAAAAAATCCTGAAATAAAACAATTGTCAGCCAAGAAAATTATATCCCACAACTCTGACTTTCATAAATGAAGAGTTGATAAGAATTTTCTAAGACCAACAAAAGTTAGTTTATCACCATTAGATCTGCCTTATAAGAAATGCTAAAGGGAGTTTTTCAAGCTGAAGAAAAAAAATGCTAATTAGTAACATGGAAACACAGAGAATATAAAATTCACTGGTAAAAGTAAATATATTGTCAAATTCAAAACACTCTGATACTTTAACAATAAACCAACTATGTACATAGTATAAAGATTAAAATGCAAAATCACTATAACATCTAGAGCTACAATAACTTCTTAAGAATATAAATGATTTTTAAATGTAAATTTTGACGTCAGCTCACATTTTATGTGGGAGGAGGAGGAGTAGAAGTGTGGAGTTTGTTGTGTGATCAAAGTGTTATTGGAAAAAATGGCTGATAGGAGACAGAACTAATGTGCAACTTTCATTTGGACAGACAGAACAGTGTGCGGAGACACACATTGTAAACTTTTGCTCCAAGAACCATTACAGAAACACATCAGGAAAACGGAAAGAAGTCACAGACCCTCTGAAAGAAGTATCTTGCTGCTGCAAACTCCATGAGACGGCCAAAGAACTGAGTTCTCAAAGTGTGAGAGAGGGAAATGTCTGCCTCCAAACACACATCCCCACTGGGGAACCTGAAAAGCCAGATCACGGAAGAAGGATTTAAACTTACCTAGAGCTGAAACAGATTTAGGGAACTGAGTGAAATATAAAAGTAGAAGAAGCAGTGGGGAGAGCCCTTTAGGCACTCTTGGTTTCTAACTTGAGCCCAGGAAGCTGTTTCTGGCCTTATTTCATAAGGGTCCTTGAGGAAGGCAGCCAGTGGAATTGGGGAGGTGCCACAGGTTAAAGGAAGCTCCTAGCCAAACTTTGTAATGATTTTGACTGAGCGGGAATTTTCCTGAGAAGCATCAGGGGTGAGGGGTGGTGAATGGAAAGTGCAGACAGGAGTGCAAAAGCTGCAGTTGAAGGGGAGGTGGGGAGGGGAAAGGTCTGAGAGCCGTGCTGGTTTTCTTAGCAGGGAGGCTTGTAGCCTGGGGCAAGATCTCAGTCCTCTCCCCAGCTGCCTGAATATAAATTCAGTGCTGTTGGTAGGAAATGGTGGGAATGAGACTGTCTTTGCTGTCTGTGCAGAGCTGGGTGAGGCCTGTCACTGCCGGCTTTTCCGTACTTCCCTGCTGACCAAATTGTGGCAGCAGAGGCAGCCATAATCCCCTAGGGAACATAACTCCATTGGCCTGAGAACCATCCCCACATCCCGTACAGTAGCTGCAGCAAGTCCCACCCAAGGAGAGTCTGAGCTCGGACCCACCTAACCCTGACCCCACCTGATGGTTTTTCTCTACCTGCCTTGGTAGCTGAAGACAAAAACATAAACTCTTGAAAGCTCTATGGCCCCACCCACTGCCTGAGAAACCCAAGTATTTATCCTGGCCAATGTAGGGCAAGCTTATATTTCCCTTCTACTACTGCAGCTCGTGCACTCTTAAAAGCACCACCACAGACTGGGCATGGTGGCTCACACCTGTAATCCCACCACTTTGGGAGGCCAAGGTGGGCAGATCCCTTGAGGTCAGGAGTTTGAGACCAGCCTGGCCAATATGGTGAAACTTCATCTCTACTGAAAATACAAAAATCAGTTGAGCATGGTGGTGCACACCTGTAATCCCAGCTACTCAGGAGGTTAAGGCAGGAGAGCTGCTTGAACCTGGGAGGTGAAGGTTGCAGTGAGCCAAGATTGCACCACTGCACTGTAGCCTGGGCAACAGAATGAATGAGACTCCATCTCAAAAAAAAAAAAAGAAGAAGAAGAGGAAAAGAAAACAAAAACAAAACAAATAAAACAAAAAGTGCCACCTTCTGTCTAGAGGCCAACCAACTCAAGCCATTATAGTAACTCAGAACAACCCTACTCTAAAGAAGGAGAAAACAACAGTTAATTCCACTGCAAGACCCTGGCTAATAAGAGGTCCTAAGTCTGTCCACCTGACAACTTTACTGCATAACCAGCATTTGAGAAAAGCAGCACACTAAACAAAACTAGAACCAAGAACTCCCGTAGAATCTACTTCACTTCCTTGCCACCTCCACTGGAGTAGGTGATAGTATCCATGGCTGGGAGAACTGAAGATGAATCACATCACAGGACTCCCTGCAGACATCCCCCAGTACCAGCCAAGAGCCCTGTAGCCACACTGGGTGGCTAGACCCAGAAGGGCAATAATAATCACTGCAGTCTGTCTCTCAGGAAGCCCCATTCCTAGGGAAGGGAGAGAGCATCACATCAAGGGATCACCCCATGGCACAAAAGAATCTGAACAGCAGCCCTTGAGATGGAGCAATACAAATACAAGAAGCTCGAAGAACACCCAAAATTCATTGCAAAAAAGTTATCAACCAGGTACATAGTCATCAGGTTATCTAAAGCTAAGCCAAAGGAAAGAATCTTAAAAGCTATGAGGTAAAAGCATCGTATAACCTACAAAGGAAACCCTATCAGCATCAGATAAGCTACAAAGGAAATCCTATCAGATTAACAGAAGATTTCTCAGCAGAAACCCTACAAACCAGAAGGGATTCGGTTTCTACCTTTAACCTCTTTAGGCAAAGTAATTATCAAGCAAACATTTTGTATCATGGAAACTTAGCTTCATAAATGAAGGAGAGATAAAGTATTTTTCACACAAATAAATACTAAGATAATTCACTACCAGCAAGACTGCACTAAAATGTTAAAAGAAATTCTAAAACACAACCTCAAAATATACCAAAATAGAACCTCCTTAAAGAATAAATCTCACAGGGCCTATAAAACAATACCACAGGATTATAGGCACATGCCTATAATCCCAGCATTTTGGGAGGCAAAGGTAGGTAGATTCCTTGGAGCCAGGAGTTCAAGACCAGCCTGCCGAACATGATGAAACCCCGTCTCTACTAAAAATACAAAAATTAGCTAGTTGTGGTGATGTGTACCTCTAGTCTCAGCTGCTCAGGAAGCTGAGGCACAATAACTGCTTGAACCCAGGAGGTGGAGGGTGCATTGAACTGAGTTTGTGCCACTGCACTCCAGCTTGGGTAACAGAACAAGACTCTGTCTCTAAATAAATAAATAACACAATTAAAAATAAACAACAAGATATTCAGGCAATAACCAGTATGACGGATACAACAGTACTCATACTGAGTACATCAATATTAGTACAGAACATCTCAGTACTAATATTGAATGTAAATGTCCTAAATGCTCCACTTAAAAGATATAGAATGGCAGAATGGATAAAAATCCACCAACCAAGTATCTGCTGTCTTCAAGAGACTCACTTAATACATAAAGATTCAGATAAACTTAATGTAAAGGGGAAGAAAAAGATATTCCACATAAATAGAAACCAAAAGTGAGCAGGAGTAGCTATTCTTATATCAAACAAAACAGACTTTAAAGCAATAACAGTTAAAAAAAAATACAAAGAGGGGCAGGGTAGAGTGGCTCACACCTGTAATCCCAGCATTTTGGGAGGCTGAGGTGGGCAGATCACAAAGTAGGAGTTTGAGACCAGCCTGGCCAATACAGTGAAAACCCGTCTCTACTAAAAGTACAAAAATTAGCTGGGTGTGGTGGTGGGCACCTGTAGTCCTAGCTACTTGGGAGGCTGAGGCAGGAGAATCGCTTGAACCTGGGAGGTGGAGGTTGCAGTGAGCCGAGATCATGCCACTGCACTAGAGCCTGGGTGACAGAGTGAGACTCCATCTCAAAAAGCAAACAAGCAAACAAACAAACAAAACACAAAGAGGGACATTATATAATGATGAAAGGCCTTGTCTAATAGGAAAATACCACAGTCCTAAATAAGTATTCACCTAACACTGGAGCTCCCAAATTTGTAAAACAATTATTACTAGACCTAAGAAATGAGATAGACAGCAAGCAACACAATAATAGTGGGGGACTTTAATACTCCACTGACAGCACTAGACAGGTCATCAAGACAGAAAGTCAACACAGAAAGAATGGATTTAAATCATACCTTAGAACAAATGGTCCTAATGGATATTTACAGAACATTCTACCTAACAATTGCAGAACATACATTCTTTTCATCAGCATATGTAACCTTCTGCAAGACAGATGATATACTAGGCCTTAAAATAAGTCTCAGTAAATTTAAGAAAATCAAAATTATATCAAGTACTCTCTCAGGCCACAGTGAAATTAAAATTGGAAATTAACTCCAAAAGGAAACCACAGAACTATGCAAATACATGGAAATTAAATAATTTGCTTCTGAATGATCTTTGAGTCAACAATGAAATCAAGATGAAAATTTTAAAAAATTCTGTGAACCAAATGATAATAGTGACACAACCTATCAAAACTTCTGAAATACAGCAAAAGCAGTGCTAAGAGGAAGGTTCATACTATTAAATGCATACATCAAAAGGTCTTAAAGAGCACAAATAGACAATCTCCAGTCACACCTTAAGGATCTAGAGAAGCAACAACAAATCAAACCCAAACCCAGCAGAAAAAATAAAAAACAATGATCAGAGTAAAACTAAATGAAACTGAAACAGAAAGAAAATACAAAAGATAAATGAAACAAAAAGGTGGTTCTTTGAAATTATAAACAAAATCAATACACAATTAGCTAGATTAACCAAAAAAAGAGAGAAGATCCAAATAAGCTCAATTAGAAACAAAATGCGAGATATTACAACTGATATCACAGAAATAAAAAAGATCATTCAAGGCTACTATTTATACCTTTATGTGCACACACTAGAAAACCTAGAGGAGACAGATAAATTCCTGGAAATATACAACTTTCCTAGATTAAACCAGGAAGAAATAGAAACTCTGACCAGACCAATAACAAGTAGTGAGATTGAAACAGTAATAAAAAAATAATTCCCAACAAAACAAAGTCTAGGACCAGATATATTTACAACTGAATTCTATCAGGCATTCAAAGAAGAATTGGAACTGATCTTACTAAATTACTTCAAATAATAGAGAAAGAGGGAATCTTCCCTAAATCATTCTATGAAGCCAGTATCACCCTAATACCAAAATCAAGAGAGGACGTAACAAAAAAAGAAAACTATAGACCAATATCCCTGATGAACATAGATGCAAAAATCCACAACAAAATATTGGCTAACCAAATCCAACAGTATATCAAAAACATAATCCACCATGATCAAGTAGGTTTGATATCAGGGATGCAGAGCTGGTTTAACATATGCAAGTCAATAAATGTTATACACCACATAAACAGAATTAAAAACAAAAATCACATGATCATGTCAATAGATGCATAAAAAGCATTTGACAAAATCCATCATCCCTTTATGATTAAAACCCTCAGCAAAATTAGCATAGAAGGAACATATCTTAAGGTAATAAAAACCGTCTATGACAAACCCACAGCCAACATTATACTGAACAGGGAAAAGTTGAAAGCATTCCCCCTGAGAACTGGAACAAGACAAGGATGCCCACTTTTACCACTTCTCTTCAATGTAGTACTGGAAGTCCTAGCCAGAGCAACCAGACAAAAGAAAGAAAGAAAGAAATAGCATCCAAATTGGTAAAGAATAAGTCAAACTGTTGCTGTTTGCTGATGATTTCATTGCATATCTAGCAAATCCTAAAGACTCATCTAAAAAAAATCTCCTAGATCTGATAAATGAGTTCAGTAGTTTCACAATACAAAATCAATGTGTAAAAATCAGTAGCACTTCTACATACCAACAGAGACCAAGTGGAGAATCAAATCAAAAACTTAACTCCTTTTATAACAGCTGCAAAAAATTAAAATACTTAGGAATATGCCTAAGGAGGTGAAAAATCTCTACAAAGACAACTACAAAACACTGCTGAAATAAATCATAGACAATGCAAACAAATGGAAACACATCTCATGCTCATAGATGGGTAGAATTAATATTATGAAAATGACCATACTGCCAAAAGCAAACTACAGATTCATTGCAATTCCCATCAAAATACCATTATCATTCTTCACAAAACTAGAAAAAAAAATCTTAAAATTTATATGGAACAAAAAAAAGAGCCTGCATAGCCAAAGCAAGACTAAGCAAGAAGAAAAAATCTGGAGACATCACACTACCCAACTTCAAACTATACTACAAGCCTATAGTTACCAAAACAGCATGGTAGTGGTAGAGAAACAGGCACATAGACCAATGGAACAGAATAGAGAAACCAGAAATAAAGCCAAATACTTACAGCCAACTGTTCTTTGACAAAACAAGCAAAAACATAAAGTGGGGAAAAGGACACCCTATTCAACAAATGGTGCTGGGATAATTGGCAAGCCCTATGTAGAAGAATGAAATTGGATTCTCTTCTCTCACTTTATACAAAAATCAACTCAAGATGGATCAACTAAGACCTGAAACCATAAAAATTCTAGAAGATAACATTGGAAAAACACTTCTAGACATTGGCTTAGGCAAAGAGTTCATGACCAAGAACTCGAAAGCAAACGCAACAAAGATAAATAGATGGGACTTAACTAAACTAAAAAGTTTCTGCACAGCAAAAGAAATAATCAGAAGATGAAAACATAACCCACAGAGTGGGAGAACATCCTCACAATCTATACATCTGACAAAGAACTAATATCCAGAATCTACAAGGAACACAAACAAATCAGCAAGAACAAAACCAAACAATTCAGTGAAAAAGTGGGCTATGGACATGAATAGACAATTCTCAAAAGAAGATATACAAACGGCCAACAAACATATGAAACAATGCTCAACATCACTAATTATGATGGAAATGCAAATCAAAACCACAATGTGATACCAACTTATTCTGCAAGAATGGCCATAATTAAAATAACAACAACAACAACAACAAAATAACAGATGTTGGTGTAGATGTGGTAAAAAGGGAACACTTACACTGCTGGTGGGAATTTAAACTAGCACAACCACTATGGAAAACAGTATGAAAGTTCCTTAAAGAACTAAAAGTAGACCTACCATTTAATCCAGTGATCCCATTATTGGGTGTCTACCCAGAGGAAAGAAGTCATAATATAAAAAAGATACTTGCACATGCATGTTTATAGCAGCCCAATTCGCAATTACAAAAATATGGAACCAGCCTAAGTGCCCATCAATCAACAAGGGCATTTAAAAAATGTCGTATTAGCTGGGTGTGGTGGCATATGCCTGTAGTCCCAGCTACTCCTGAGGCTGAGGCAGGAGAATCGCTTGAATCCAGGAGGCGGAGGTTGCAGTGAGCTGAGATCACACCATTGCACTCCAGTCTGAGCAACAAGAGTGAAACTGTGTCTCAAAAAGAAAGTGGTATATATATATATATATATACACCACAGAATACTATTCAGCCATAAAAAGAATAAAATATGGCATTTGCAGCAACCTGGATGGAGCTGGAGACCATGATTCTAAGTGAAGTAACTCAGGAATGGAAAACTCAGGAATGGAAAACATTGTATGTTCTCACTTATAAGTGGGAGCTATACTATGGGGACACAAAGTCATAAGAACAATATAATAAGCTCTGGGGACTGAGAGGAAGGGTGGGAGCAGGGTGAGGCATAAAAGACTACACATTGGGTGCAGTGTACGCTGCTTGGGTGATGGGTGCACCAAAATCTCAGAAATCACCATTAAATAACTTATCTATGTACCCAAACACCATCTTTTCCCCCAAAACTATGGAAAGTTTAAAAAGTGTTGTCATCAGCTTCAAATAGCCAGTTATAAGATGTTTTATGTAAGCCTCAAGGTAAGCCCAAACCAAAAGTCTATAACAGATACACAAAAGATAAAAAGAAAAGATCTAAAGCACATCACTACAGAAAGCCATCAAACCTCAAAGGAAGAAAGTAATAGAAAAAGAAAGAAACAAAACTACAAAAACAACCAGAAAACAATTTTTTAAATGGCAGTAGTAAGTCCTTGTCTGTCAATAATTACTTTGAATATAAATGGATTCATTCTCTAATCAAAAATCAGAGAGTGGCTCAATGGCAAAAAAAGACTCATCTATATGCTGCCCACAAGAGACTCATTTCACCTTAAAGGACACTCATAAACTGAATGTAAAGGCTAAAAAAAAAGATACTCCATGCAAATGAAACCAAAAAGAGAGAAAAGGTAGCTATATTTATTTAAGTCTAAATATATTTTAGGCCAAAAATGGTAAAAAGAGACAGAGAAGGATATTATATAGTAATAAAGGGGTTATTTCATCAAGAGGATATAAAAATTATAAATATATATATGCACTAAACATCAGAATACCTAAATATATAAAGCAAACATTAAGAGAATTGAATGGAGATAGAGACTGCAAAACAATCACAGTAGGGGGTTTTAATATCTCACTTTCAATAGTGGACAGATCATCCAGACAGACACTCAGTAAGGAAACACTGGCCTTCAACTACACTTTAGACCAAATGGACCTAACAGGTATATACAGATTATTCCACACAACAGCAACAGAGAAAACACTTTTTTTTCAAGTGGGCGCAGAACATTCTCTGGGGTAGATCATATGCTGGGTTACAAAACAAATCTTAACACATTTAAGAACATCTAAATTATACCAAGTATCTTTTCTGACTGTAATGTTATGAAACTAGAAATCAGTAATAAGAGGAATCAGAAAAAATAAACAAGTATATGAAAATTAAACAATATGATTTTGAATGATTCTTAGGAAGTAAAAAAAAATTAAAAGACAAATGAAAGTGGAAAACAACACACCAAAACTTGTGGGGTGTGGCAAAAGCAGTTCTAAGAGGGATGTTTATAGCAATAAATGCATATATCAAAAAAGAATAAAGATAGAAAGTGAACAACCTAATATTATACTTTCAGGAACTAGAAGAACTAACTAAGCCAAAAGTTAGCAGAAGGAGGGAACTAACAAAGATCAGAGCAGAAATAAATTAGACTAAGAAAACAACAGAAAAAAATCAACAAAACTAAGGCTGGCATTATATATATTTTTTCAGATGGATTCTTGCTCTGTCCTGTCACCCAGGCTGGAGTGCAATGGTGCGATCTCAGCTCATTGCAACGTTCGTCTCCCAGGTTCACGCAGTTCTCTTGTCTCAGCCTCTTGAGTAGCTGGGATTATAGGCGCGTGCCACCATGCCTGGTTAATTTTTGTATTTGTAGTAGAGGTGAGGTTTCACCATGTTTGCCAGGCTGGTCTCGAACTTCTGACCTTGGGTGATCCACCCACCTCGGCCTCCCAAAGTGCTGGAATTACAGGCGTGAGCCACCGTGCCCAGCCAGGGCTGGCTTTTTGAAACACTAATAAAATGGACAAGTTCTTAGCTAGATTAAGAGAAAAGAAGAATGATTCAAATAAACAAAAATGGAAATGAAAGAGGAAATGAAATGAAACCTTTATATAACTGTTAACACAGAAATATAAAGGTTCATGAGAGACTACTATGAACAACTATATGCCAATGAAATGGACAGTCTAAAAGAAATGTATAAACACCTGGAAACATAAAACCTGCCCAGACCGAATCATAAAGAAATTAGAGATCTGGGCCAGGCACTGTGGCTCACACCTGTAATCCCAGCCCTTTGGGAGGCCAAGGTGGGCAGATCACTTGAGGTCAAGAGTTTGAGACCAGCCTGGACAAGGTGAAACCCTGTCTTTACTAAAAATACAAAAATTAGCCAGGGATAGTGGCATGCACCTGTAGTCCCAGCTACTCAAAAGGCTGTGACAGGAGGCTCGCTTGAACCTGGGAGGCAGAGGTTTCAGTGAGCCGAAATCACCCCACTGCACTCCAGCCTGAATGACAGAGTGAGATTTCACCTAAAAAAAATAAAAAGAAAGAAAAGAAATTGGAAATCTGAACAAACCAATGAGTAAGGAGATTGAATTACTAATTAAAAGTCTCTGGTTAAAGAAAAGCCCATGACTGGATAGCTTCCAGGCTGAATTCTACCAGACATTTAAAGAAGAATAGCAGTTCTCCAAAAAAATTGGCCAGGTGTGGTGGCACACACCTGTAGTCCCAACTACTCAGGAGGCTGAGGCAGGAGAATCACTTGAACTCAGGAGGCAAAGGTTGCAGTGAGCGGAGATCATGCCACTGCACTCTAGCCCAGGTGACAGAGTGAGACTCTGTCTCAATAAAAAAAACAAAAAAAGAGAGACAAAGAGCCAGGCACGGAGGCTCACACCTGTAATCCTAGCACTTTGGGAGGCTGAGGTCGGTGGATCACCTGAGGTCAGGAGTTCAAGACCAGCCTGGCCATAATGATGAAACCCCATCTTTAAAAAAAAAAAAAAAAAAGAGAGAGAGAGAGACAAAGAGGAGAGAATTGGAGACAATGAGTATAAGATTTTTACTCTAAGAAGACAGAAATAGGGCAGTAACTGAAGGGGTAGTAGAGTGGAGCTTTGAAAGTGGGGAAAAAAACCATGTTTGCCTGCTGAAAGGGAATCCTCATAAAAAGAACATCCAATATGACTTGTGAATTTCCTTGAAATGTTAGGATAACAGAAGTGGCAGGGGAAGGGAGTTTAAGTGCAAGTCATCTCTTGAGGGTAGCCATAATTTGTGCTACAAAGGAACTGTGGTTGTGGTTGTGGTTGTGGTTGGTGATTGAGATTTCCCTTACAATTAATCACAAGTCATTTGTTAAAGAGCCTCAGTACACCATGTAATGTTTAATCTGCAGCTATTTCTTCTGTAGCTAATATAACACAAAGCAGAGATGCTAGTATTTCACCTACCATGGAGTTGTATATATTAGCGAGGTGGGTGATGTGTGTGTGTGTGTGTGTGTGTGCGTGCATATGTATATTCTTTCACATAAATACTTTTATATAGTGTGAGTATATTTATATAGGCATACCTCAGAGATACTGCATGTTCGGTTCCATACCCCTACAATAAAGTGAATATCACAATATAGCAAGTCACACAATCTTTTTTTGGTTTCCAGTGCATATAAAAGTTAGATTTACAATCCCAGCACTTTAGGAGGCCGACGTGGGTGGATCACCTGGGGTCAGGAGTTCAAGACCAGCCTGGCAAACATGGTGAAACCCCATCTCTACTAAAATCACAAATATTAGCCAGGCATGGTGGCAGATGTCTGTAATTCCAGCTACTTGGGAGGCTAAGACAGAAGAATCACTTGAACCCAGGAGGCGGAGGTTGCAATGAGCCAAGATTGCACCACTGCCCTCCAGTATGGGCAACAAAAGGCAAAATTTTGTCTCAAAAAAAAAAAATTACATGCCTTTTTTTTTTTATTATATATACTTTTTATTGCATTTTAGATTGGGGGTACATGTGAAGAACATGCAAGATTGTTGCATAGGTACACACATGGCAGTGTGATTTGCTGCCTTCCTCCCCATCACCTATATCTGGTATTTCTCCCCATGCTATCCCTCCCGAACTCCCCACCCCCTACTGTCCCTCCCCTTTTTCCCCCCGACAGACCCCAGTGTGAGATGCTCCCCTCCCTGTGTCCATGTGTTCGCATTGTTGAACACCCGCCTATGAGT
>PVKV010014978.1:0-55478 GCA_004027835.1 Alouatta palliata
CGAGACCATCCTGGTCAACATGGTGAAACCCCGTCTCTACTAAAAATACAAAAATTAGCTGGGCGTGGTGGCACGTGCCTGTAGTCCCAGCTACTCGGGAGGCTGAGGCAGGAGAATTGCTTGAACCCGGGAGGCGGAGGTTGCGGTGAGCCGAGATCGCGCCATTGCACTCCAGCCTGGGTAACAAGAGCGAAACTCCATCTCAAAAAAAAAAAAAGAAAATTAGAACTTGTTTCCTTTGCTGGAATCCCTAAAGAAATCTCCAGCACCAGAAGAACCCATTTTTATTGGGTAAATTATTGTCAGATACAGTGAGTTCTAAATTTCTCTTCAAAGAATCAGTATGTCAGTATGTTCAGTTCTTTGTCTTCCATTTTAAAATTTAACTTCCTCATAGTTTCAGTAAACAACCTTTTCCACCAGTTCTAATTAGTAGTTCACATCTGTTCCCCTGATTTCCTGCTCCATCCTGACTCATCCTGGCCACTTGCTTTGAACCGAGTCACCTCTGGTCACCTGCTCTGACCTGAGTCACCTTTAGTTACCTGTTCTGTAACTGTCTTTTCTACCAAACTGCTCACCCCACCACTCTGGCTCACATAAATAGCCAACAGGAATTAGCTTAGAGTGTGCAGTGCAACCCTAGCTAACTGGGGAACAACACAGCACAGCAGTACACGCTACCTTCGTCAGGGAGAAGAACCCCTTCCCCTCGCCTGTTCAGGTGTGCACTCACCATTGTTCCATCCACAAGATGCACCCTTCTATAGAAGTAAATTGCCCTAGTGAGAAAATTTATGCGTGTGTGCTATTTCTTTTGGGGCATGAAAAATTTACATATAACAATTTGGTGGCCCATTTGGGGAAGCCATTCTCCGCCAGGTGGTCTTCGGTCCTCTCTCATGAGAAGTGCCCCACTGCCTTGTTGCAGCAGCATCAGGGATACGGAATCAAGACCCACCCAGTGTGATGAACAAACCTGGAGTCTCAGCAATGGGGGAGAAAAAGGCCTATGAATACCACAGTGACCAGGAAACTCTGTGCATAGACCAAAGGAAAACTAAAACACCATAGGAGCTCGTAAAGTATTTTGTTGGTGGTCAGGACTAAGGTAAGAAAAGCCATGGGGGTGGGGGTAAAATATTCCTTGGTCAGAACATACCAAGGCAAGAAAAGTTGCAGGGGTGGTGAAGTATTCCTTGATCGGGGTGTCTTGGAGGTTAAAAAAAAGCCAAGACCTCTCCAATAGAGGAAACTGAACCTCTCACAAACCTCCAGTAGGGGAGGTGAGAAATTTCCAGTAAGGGAAATCGGGTCTCACCCCAAAAGGTGAGATATTTCCAGTAAGGGAAATTGAACCATACCCTAAAACCATCAAGATGGGAAATACCCCAAGTAAGGTAAGAGATAAAAACAATAAATCTAGCAACAAATTTCCCCTAGTAGTCCCCTAGGCCTAATGTTAATATATTAAGATAAAAAAAAAAAAAAAAAAAAAAAACCTATAAAATTCCTAGAAAGGCTCAAAGAGCAAATGAGAAAATATACAGGTCTAGAATTAGAGGACCCCCCCCACCAAATGAGGGATATTAAAGCTTCATTTTGTAACTAATATTGGCCACATACTAACAAGCGAAGTTACAAAAGACAGAGAACTGAGAAGATAGACCTATATGTAAAAAGAGATAACGAAAAACAAAAGCAGAAGGCAAAAATTCTGCTGTCCACCATACAACAAAATACCAAGGGAGCCAGAACCTAGACCCCCCACCCTCCAGGCAATATAAAGGGTACAAAAGAGTAAAGCCAGGAGACTCGAAAGGTAGAAAAAAAAAATCTTAAAGGAGACAAAAGTGAAACACAAAAACCCAACAGCTAGTATCGGATTTCTGTTCACTCCAAAAACAAGGACAAATCTATTAGGAAGAGGTTTAATGCTAGAATTATGCTTAGGCCTCCAAATGAATTATGGAAAATTCCTCCCCTCCCTAAATTTGCTCAGCACCACAAACAAAGAATACATTCATCCCAAAGTATGGTCAAAAGATGGGAATTAAGGAAAGTTACAAGTTCTTTCACTTCATGTTAAATTAAAAACCCCTAGGGAAGTAGTAAAGAAAAAGCAATACCCTCTTTCTTTAAAAGCCCAGGGTAAATTTAAAACCTGTAACTGAAGGTCTTCTCCATGACGGGCTTCTTGAACCCTGTGTGTCTCCCCATGACACTCCGATTCTGCCTCAAAGAAGCCAGATAGGTCATACTGGTTAGTGTAAGACCTTAGAGCTATTGATCAGATAGTCTAAAGCACCCACCCTATTCTTAAAAGTAACTGCCCCTGTCCTAGCTTAGCCCTCCCTAAAACTGCCCTTTTATCTGTTTGTCAATGTAAAAAAAAAAAAAAAAGGAAAAGCTCTGTGTGTTAATTGGTGGGTGGAAAAACTGTTCATAAATGTGTATAGTTTTGTATTCTTACAACATTTTCATTGCTTTTAGTTTTTTTTTTGTAACAGTTAAAGATATACAGATTACTGTTAAACTGAAGTCCTTTTTTAAAGATATTTTCTTGGATTATTTAGAACACGCAAGCCTAGTATTTTTAATCAAACAAAATATTTATAAAATAGGTTTTCTCAACCATGCACGGTGGCTCACACCTGTAATCCCAGCATTATGGGAGGCTGAGGAGGGCGGATCACAAGGTCAGGTGTTCAAGACCAGCCTGGCCAACATGTTGAAACCCTGTCTCTAGAAAAAATACAAAAAAAATTAGCCAGGTGTGTTGGCAGGCACCTGTAATTCCAGCCACTCGGGAGGCTGAGGAAGAGAACTACTTGAACCCAGGAGGTGGAGGTTGCAGTGAGCCGAGATCACACCACCACACACCAGTCTAGGTGACAGAGCAAAACTCCATCTCAAAACAATAAAATAAAATAAATAAAATAGGTTTTCTCTTAATTCTGGATTCATCACAGCTTTTTAATATCAATTATAATATTTACAATATTTACCAAAACTTAGAATTATGCAAATACTGAAATTCTACCAGTGTTTAATAAGCCTTGAATGCAAAATTTAAAATTTTAACATTAGCACTCAAAATCTACATAGAATGTAGTTTAGAGTATTTCAGATTTTACATTAAAACATAACTTCCTTAGAAAAAGAAACTATAAGCCTAAATAAGTTTTTAATTTCACCAACTGGAAAGCTTTATGTTAGTTTGAACTGTACACTCCTCATTTTACATTCATTTAACCTGCCTATTAATTTTTTTATAAAGTAGTTTTTAGCATTTTTTTTTAACTTCACTGTCTTTTCAAATCGGCAGGTCTTCTTCCTAATTAAAAACGTGTGTGTGCGCGCGCGCACGCATGCGTGTGTGTGTGTGCGCATGTGTGTCTGTAGACAGACAGGTATAGCTATAGATCACGTTAACTTTACCAAGTAAAATCAAGCCATATTGCTAAGCCAATTAAGAAAATCGCCATCTGGGCCGGGCGCGGTGGATCACGCCTGTAATCCCAGCACATTGGGAGGCCGAGGCGGGCGGATCACGAGGTCAAGAGATCGAGACCATACTGGTCAACATGGTGAAACCCCGTCTCTACTAAAAATACAAAAAAAATAGCCGGGCGTGGTGGTGCATGCCTGTAGTCCCAGCTACTCAGGAGGCTGAGGCAGGAGAATTGCTTGAACCCGGGCGGCGGAGGTTGCAGTGAGCCGAGGTCGCGCCACTGCACTCCAGCCTGGCGCCTGGTGATGGAGTGAGACTCTGTCTCAAAGAAAAAAAAAAAAAAAAAATCGCCATCTTTAAACTGTAGCATATCAGGGTAAAAACCCATAAAATGACTTAGTATATTCTAGACTACTAAAAGAAAAAGTGAAAAGGGAAATCAGAGAGAGAAAGAGGGAAAGACTGAGTGTGAGAGAGAGAGAGAGAGAAGTCGGGGAGAGACAGAAAGGGGGAAAGAGAGCACACATGTGTGAGCACGAATGAGCTAGAGACTTAAGGAAAACACCCTGTGAGTCTAACAATGAAAGATTTAGACAAAAACAGAAAAATTAGGGAGAGACATAGAGAGAGAATGAGTAAGAGAGAGACTGGAAGAGACTGAGATCAGAGAGGGACACCAAAGGTGAGATTAAGAAGAGAGAGAGTGTAGAAGGAAAAGGGAGCCACAGAGCCAAGTGAGAGCAAGCAAATGAAGAGAGAGACTGAAAACTACGAGAGACAGCAACTAAGAGATAGAGGAAGCTGCAGCACTCACTCCGTCCTCTTGCCCCGTCACTGAGACCCCAGAGCTGACCCTTGATGGAGGAGAGCTGACCTCACAGCAGCCTAAGCATGGACAGCAGCACCTCCACCATCTCCCCACTTAGCGGGCTGAGCCCCTAGCTATGTATGATGCAGTTCTCAGAGTCTATGAATGTATAAAAAATTATACTCTGGCAAAACAAGTTACAAATAGTTGCTCCCGTCTCCCCTCACACACACACAAATAAGTAAATTCTAAAGAGTTTACCCCTTAGGGGAAGAAGTCCAGGATTAAGATCATTCCAAAATGTCCAAATTGATTACACCAAAATACCCCAAATCAGACACCTAAAGTACTTATTAGTGACAGTAGATCAGCTCACCCACTGGGGAGAAGCTATTCCCTTTCCAAGTGCAACTGCCAGGATGTAGTCAAGGCATTAGTTAAAAATATGATACCCAGGTTTAGATTAATAGAAAACATTGATTCAGATAATGGGACTCAGTTCACTGTACATGTCATTAAAAATTCACCCAGGTACTGGACATAACATGGGAATATCATACCTCCTGGCACCCACCTTCATCAGGAGTAGAAAGAATAAACCGAACTCTAAAAATCCACTAACCAGATTAGTCTTCAAGACTTGGTTTCCATGGACAAGATGTCTTCCTATTATGCTGTTGAGAATCTGAACTGCCCTGCAGAAAGATCCCGGTCTTTTTCCTTATGACTTGCTCTACACATTGCCTTACTTACACTCCGCTGCTGACATTCCTACCTTTGAAACAAAAGATTAATTTCTTTAAAATATACACTTGGTTGGTCTTCTACTTTTTCTTCTCTTAAAACTAAAGGTCTCTTAGCACATGTGCCGCCCTGGAGTTCCCAGTGCATTAACATCAACCTGGGAACCACATCCTCATCAAAAGATGGAAAGATGGAAGACTTGAACCGGCCTGGGAAGGACCTACCATAGTGCTCGTAACTACTGAAACCACAAACCAGACAGCATAAAGAGGATGGACCCATTACACTCGAGTCAAGAAAGTGCCACCCCTCCGGAGTCATGGGCCATAGTCTTAGGGGGAAACCCTACCAAACTAAACCTAAGAAAATTTAACCCCCCTTAATTTATTACTCCTACTTCTTTCCTTGTTCTACTGTGAGTGCCTCGTTAATGTAACCAGGTCACCTTTTCCTCAGACAATCACATTTGATGACTGTCTTGCTATACCTTGTGGAGATCTCCAAAACCAAAGGCAAATGGCCTCCTCAGAAGAATATCTCTGTCTTTCCAAAATAACTTCTGACCTCCACGTCCTTTGCTTCACAGAAACCAAGTCCCCCACCTTTCTCAAATTTGGGGAACTAAATGAGGATGAGTTTCCAGGAGAGTACTATCCCTCTTGGGATGATACCCTATGGACCACTGAGGAACAAGGGTGGACTTCCTCAAAGGGCTGTACCTCTCTAAATCCATACCTCCATTTCACCAAAGAAAGCGTTCCTTCCAATTGTCAACAGCACCAATGCAATCCAGCGCAGCTCTCTATTCTTACCTCTACAGATCCTGACCCCACTTTAGGTTGATTCTATGGCATAGGAGTTAACCTAGCCAGCACAGACCTCATAAGGTCTTTGGAAATGTGCTTTATTAATCCCTCATCCTCTTTGCTCCCTTCCCCTTCTTCTCCTTTTGAACCTTCTTCTGATCAAAATGTCACCCCCTCTATACCTAATGATAGGACCAAAGTAGGTGTTGTAGAACTAAATGATTTAAAACAAACTTTATGAATAGAGACAGGATATCAAGATGCAAATGCCTGGTTGGAATGGATCAAATATTCTTTCTGCATGTCAAAGGAAAGCAACTGTTATACTTAGGCACATGGCAGGCCAGAGGCACAGACTATCCCCTTTTCACTAGGATGGTCCTTCAGTCAACCAGGCATGGGCTGTATGGTAGCTCTTTTCCAGGATTCCACAGCCTAAAGTAACAAGTTGTGCCAAGCTCTCTCTCTGCTGTATCCCAAAGTTCAATACTCTGTGGGTCAGCCACTGAAGGCCATCCAGCTTTTGTCTCCTGACACTAAGTTCACTTTGTGTCTCTCGTGACAAGAAGGAATTTTAGTGTTCCTTGGAGACCCGAAAAAATGCAGTGAGCTTAAGACTTTTCAAAAGGTTACCAATGAATCAGCCCTTGTTCATCTCCAAGCAGATGTGTGGTGGTATTGTGGTGGACGTTTATTGGACACTTTGCCAAGTAACTGGAGCGGCACTTCTGCTCTAGTCCAATTGGATGTCCCTTTCACTCTGGCATTTCATCGACCAGAGAGTGGAAAAATACAACATCGTAAGCAAGAGAAGTCCCTTATGGGTCTTTTGATTCTCATGTTTATTTAGATGCAACTGGAGTCACACAAAGAGTACCAGATAAATTTAAAGCCTGAGATCAAATCGCTGCAGGATTGGAGTCAATATTTTGGTGGGTGACAACTAATAAAAATGTAGATTGGATAAACATCTAACCCAGAGCTGTTGTAATTACACTAGAGATGCTGTTAAAGGAATAGCCAACCAATTAGAGGCTACTAGCCAGATGGCTTGATAAAATAGAATAGCCTTAGACATGATATTAGCAGAAAGTGAAGTTCGCATCATGATTAAAACTCAATCTTGTACCTTCATCCCAAACAATACCACCCCTGATGGAAGTATAACAAAGGCATTGCAAGGTCTAACTGCTCTGTCCCATGAGTTGGCCAAAAACTCAGAGGTAAATGATACTTTCACAGGTGGCTAGAAAATCGGATCAGTAAATGGAAAGGAATCACAGTCTCAATTCTTACTTCTCTCACAGGCGTACTAGGTGTACTCATTCTTGTAGGGTGTTGTGTCAAACCATGCACCCATGGGCTGGTGCAAAGACTCATAAAAGTAGCACTTACTAAAACCTCCCTTAACTCTCCTCCACCTTATTCAGAGGAGGGTTTTTTTAGACAATCAAGCAGAACAACTAAGCCAAGACATGTTACGGAAGTTTGAAGAGAGCTGTAAAAAATTCAAGAGGAGGACGTTGTTGGATATCATGAGCTCTAAATTTCTCTTCAAAGAATGTCAGGTATGTTCAGTTCTTTGTCCTCCATTTTAAAATTTAACTTACTCGTAGTTTCAGTAAACAATCTTTTCCACCAGTTCTAATCAGTAGTTCGCATCTGTTCCCCTGGTCACCTGCTTCATCCTGCCTCACCCTGGTCACCTGCTTTGACCCAAGTTGCCCCTGGTCAGCTGCTCTGACCTGAGTCACCTGTAGTTTCCTGTTCTGTAACTATCTTTCCTGACAAACTGCTCACCCTGCCACTCTGGCTTATACCCCTGCTCTCTTTAAAATAGTCAAGTGGAATTAGCTTAGACTGTGTGGTCCAACACTAACAACACAGCAGTAGGGGCTACCTGCATCAGGGATAAGAACCTCATCCCCTTCCCTGTTCAGGTGTGTGCTCCCCATTGCTCCATCCATGAGATGCATCCCTCTACAGAAGTAAATTGCTTTGCTGAGAAAATTTATGTTTGAGTGCTATTTCTTTTGTGGCACCTAAAATTTACATATAACATTATAAAGCAATTAAGATATTATGAACACAATAGTATTACTGTTGTCCCTATCATCCTTAGGCTTCTAGAAAGATCAAAAGTACAAATGACTCTTTAAAATGGAAATTGGCAAAGTTAACAATCAATTGGATTCCCTTGACCAAAGGTACTACTATTGATTTTAATGGCAATAAGATCCACTCCATATAAAATAAGGGAAGGCCACTTGGAAACAGACTGACTGCATATAAAATAAGGGAAGGTCTATGTCCTTAATAATAGAACCTCCTACATCTCATGCTCTCCCAAATTCTTGGATGATTAAATACTGAAAGGCTTTAATGTCAAATAGTGTTTCACCAGGTAAAATAGTATTCCACATAATATACTGTACTATATCAAGTAACATATTACAGTAATGTATTACACTGGGTAATATACTATACTTCCATGATCCACTGATTAAAAACAATCAAATACTTAATACAGAACCTGGAGACTCTGTCTTCTAGAAATGACATCAGAAAAAGTCTAATCTTGAAGGGGCCATACCACCACCCATACTGAGGTAAAACTTCAGGGGCTCCAAACATGGGTATATACCTCATAATTCAAAAGGACCCCTCCAGACTCCTGCAACCGTACACCACCTACTGGATACTTTAAAGTAGAACTGACCAGGAAAGGCTTTCCCCGGAAGCAAACAGTGCCACAGACATAGACAGCTTTCCCAAGAACTCAGATCAAGACTTTTTCGGCCTTCATGAAGACTTAATCTTTTTCTCCCTTTTTTCCTATTTTCTGCTACTCTAATCCTTCATCCCCTCCTCAAAGGAAAATTCACAGAAGCGTAATTCACGTATGGCTTAGCTAAGGCTTATACTCTAGCAAGGAACCACAGGTATTGTTGGATTTTTATGTTAATTCAAAAAAGTGGAAAACAGTTTCATTAATACCAATTTCTCTTTACCTTTCCAAAGAGCTACCCTGAAACCCTGAAGGAAGAGAAGGCCATTCACGATGCTGTAAACATCAATACTACTTGCTTTCCTATACTCACTAGAAGCAGTACCCTGATCTTCCCAGTTAATAATTTCATCACAGTAACAAAAAGTTTTAAAAGAATACCATGCAGCTTTAAATTTCTTTTTTGCCCAAGTTGGGATCTTGTGTATGTTGCTAAACAAGAAACAAGGTTGCACTTATCTTTTCCTTTTTACCACAACAACAGTTTAATTAAAAAGGTAGCTGAGGCCGGTCGTGGTGGCTCACGCCTGTAATCCCAGCACTTTGGGAAGCTGAGGCGGGTGGATCACAAGGTCAAGAGATCGAGACCATCCTGGTCAACATGGTGAAACCCCGTCTCTACTAAAAATACAAAAAATTAGCTGGGCATGGTGGCACGTGCCTGTAGTCCCAGCTACTCAGGAGGCTGAGGCAGGAGAAATGCTTGAACCCAGGAGGCGGAGGTTGCATTGAGCTGAGGTCGCACCATTGCACTCCAGCCTGGGTGACAAGAGCGAAACTCCGTCTCAAAAAAAAAAAAGGTAGCTGATACTGTTCTTCCTCTAGACACTGTCACCTAAGTAAGAAAGAAAGGAAACACATGATGTGTTTATGGAAACTAAGTTGGTTTGTGGGCATCCCACATGGTGATCCTAGCTATTCCAAACTTTTCTAACTTCTGTGTTTCTTTTAGTGGGTCCAAGGTTACCATGATTGTGGTACCAGGTTAACCATGAAAACGAACACCTCTTAAATCAGTCTGCTTTCCAGCAAACTATGGTCCTAAGTCACCACCATACCCTCAGCAAAGACTATAACAGTAGGACTCAAATATTGTTGAACTCTATATTGTCTGATATTTAATAAGTTTTCATTAAGTTCATAAGGACTCCTATTAAGAAGTACACTTTAGTTTTTTTTATATCATTCTCTTGACAGTCATCATAATAGTATTCCTGGTGCACTGTATTCTCTCAAGTCTTCAATGTTTGTATGCAGCCATCCATGTAGTGCTGAATGGTCTCACTTTGACTAGATCAGCAAGAATGTAAATAATTATTCAACTGATGAAACATCGTGATTTCTGGATTTCATACTGAGGTTAAATAAGTCTAGTTATGATGAAGACAGACTGTTATTAGTGTCTGTGTTTTAGACAATCTGGCAAATTGAGGGGTGAACTAAAACAGGGGAATTGAACTAAACCAAATTTGGCTTGAGAGTGCCTCTGTACTCAAGTTCTTACATAGAAACTGAAATATCATTTAGTATATAAACTAGCTGCAGCCTAATGTAGGAGTATACTCTTATAACAAAGTTGAATTGCAGGCAATAATGGCAGCTCAACTCCAGTCAATCACAGGCATCCACCTGATCTAAATAATGCAAAATGCCGAGCTATACCCAATTAAGCTGTCACTGAACCTCACTTCTGTTTTCTGTCCATAACTGCTGTCTAGCCATGTAGGAGGTGGGAGTACTTAGAACCTGTTCTGGTTCTGAGGGCTGCCTAATTCACAAATCATTCTTTCTTCAATTAAACTGTAAAATTTAACTTGTCCAAAGTTTTTCCTTTTAAATCTATATGTAAATATATGTAGGTATGTGTATATATACACATACACACACACATTTTATATATATACAACATTTTCTTTGTCCATTCACTGGTTGATAGATATTTAAGTTTATTCTGTATCTTGATGATTTTGAATAATGCTGCAATGGACGTAGGAGTGCAAATATCTCTGACATATTAATTTCATTGCTACTGGATATACTCCCAGAAAAAAGAATTGTCAAATTATATGGGAGTTCCATTTTTAATTTTCTGAAGAACCTTCATGCTGGTTTCCTTAATGGCTCTACTAATTTCCATTCCCAAAAACAGTGGAAAAGTATTCCCTTTTCTCCACATCCTTGCCAACACTTGTTGTCTTTCACCTTTTTGACAACAGCTATTCTGACAAGTGTGAGGTCATATCCCAATGTGTTTTTACTTTGCACTTTCCTGATGATTAATAATGTTGAGTATTTTTTCATACGCCTGTTGGTCATTTGTATGTCTTTTTCTCTGAGAAATGTCTCTTCACGGTGTTTGTCTATTTTTAATTAGATCGTTTTCTTGCTTTTTAGTAGCTGGAGTTTCTCATATATTTTGGATATTGTCCCCTTATCTCATATATGACTCCAAATATTTTCTCCTATTCCCTAGGTTGTCTTTCACTAGGTTGTTTCCTTTTCTGTACAGAAGCCTTTTAGTTTAATCCAATCTCATTTGTCTATTTTTGCTTTTGTTGCTTGTGCTTTTGGAATCCTATCCAAAAACTCCATGCCAAGTAGAAATTCAAGTTTTTTTCTGCATCTTATCTTGTAGAATTTTTACAGTTTTTGGTTTTATGTTTAAGTTTTAAATTCATTTTTCTATGTCTCATATCTTTGTATATATGACATAAAAATACCTCATATTGACTTAAAGGTAAAATTTTATTCTCCATTTGGATATCCAGTTTTCACAGCATTATTTATTTGACTTTTTTTTTTTCCAATTGTGTGTTCTTGGCACCTTTGTGAAATATCAGTTGGCTGTAATTACATGAATTCATTTCTGGGCTCTCTATTCTGTTCCAGTAGTGTACATGTCTGTTTTATGCCAATGCCATGCTGTTTGATTAGTATAGCTTTGTGGTATATTTTGAAATCAGGTAGTGTTCTGCCTGCAGCTTTGGGTTATTTACGCAATATTTCCTTGGGTATACAAGGTCTTTTGTAGTTAGTTACAAATTTTAGGAAAATTTTTTACTGTTTTTTGAAAAACATAATTGGAATTTTGACAGAGTTTGTATTGAATTGGTAAGTCACTGAGGTAGAAGGAACATTTTAATAAAATTAATTCTTCAAACCCATGAACACAGGATTTTTTTTCCATTATTTGTGACTTCCTCAATTTCTTTCATCAATTTTTATAGTTTTCAGTGTGTATGCTTTTCACCTCTCGTTAATTTTATTCTCAAGTATTTTTGATGACACTGTAAATAGGATTGTTGTCTTGATTTCTTTTTCAATTATTTCATTGTTAATGTACAGAAATTCCACAGGTTTTACTGGTTTATGTGCATAGAGATTTTGTAGTAATCTCTGATGGTAGTTTGTATTTCTGTGGAATTGGTGGTGATATTCCCTTTATCATTTTTTATTGCATCTGTTCGATTCTTCTCTCTTTTCTTTTTTGTTCGTCTGGCTAGTGGTCTATGTTGTTGATTTTTTCAAAAAATCAGCTCCTGGATTTATCAACTTCTTGAAGGGTTTTTTGTCTCTGTCTCTCTCTCTCTCTCTCTCTCTCTCTCTCTCTCCCCTTCAGTTTTGCTCTGATCTTAGTTATTTCTTGTCTTCTGCTAGCTTTCGAAGTTGTTTGATATTGCTCCTCTAGTTTTTTTTAATTGTGATGATAGGGTATCAATTTTAGATCTTTCCTCGCTCATCATGTGGGCATACAGTGCTATAAATTTCCCTCTAAACACTGCTTTAAATGTGTCCCAGAGATTCTGGTACATTGTGTCTTTGTTCTCACTGGTTTTGAAGACCATCTTTATTTCTCCCTTCATTATTATCCAGTAGTCATTCAGGAGCAGGTTGTCCAGTCTCCACATGGTTTTACAGTTTTAAGTGAGTTCCTTAATCCTGAGTTCCAACTTGATTGCACTCTGGTCTGAGAAACTGTTTGTTATTATTTCCATTCTTTTGCATTTGCTGAGGAGTGATTTACTTCCAATTATGTGGTCAATTTTAGAGTAAGTGCAATATGGTGCTGAGAAGAATTTATATTCTGTGGATCTGGGGTGGAGAGTTCTGCAGATGTCTACTAGGTCTGCTTGGTCCAGATCTGTATTCAAGTCCTAGATATCCTTGTTGATTTTGTGTCTCATTAATCTGTCTAATATTGATAGTGGAGTGTTAAAGTCTCCCACTATTATAGTGTGGGAATCTAAGTCTCCTTGTAGGTCATTAAGAACTTGCTTTATGTATCTGGATTCTCCTGTATTGGTGCATAGATACTTAGGAAAGTTAGCTTTTCTTGCTGCATTGATTCTTTTACCATTATGTAATACCCTTTTTTTTTTTTTTTTTGTCTCTTTTGATCTTTGTTGGTTTAAAGTTCGTTTTGTCAGAGACTAGGATTTCAACCCGCTTTTTTTTTTTGCTCTCCATTTGCTTGGTAAATTTTCTTCCATCCATTTATTTTGAGTCTGTGTATCTCTTTGCAAGTGAGATAGTTCTCCTGAATACAGCACACTGATGGGTCTTGACTTTTTATCCAATTTGCCAGCTGTGTCTTTTGATTGGGGCTTTTAGCCCATTTACATTTAAGATTAATATTGTTATGTGTGAATTTGATCCTGCCATTTTGATGCTAGCTGGTTGTTTTGCCCATTAGTTGATGCAGTTTCTTCATAGTGTCAATGGTCTTTACCATTTGGTTTGTTTTTGCAGTGGCTGGTACTGGTTGTTCCTTTCCATCTTTAGTGCTTCCTTCAGGAACTGCTGTAAGCCAGGCCTGGTGGTGACAAAATCTCTCAGCCATTGCTTGTCCATAAAGGACTTTATTTCTCCTTCACTTATGAAGTTTCGTTTTGCTGGATATGAAATTCTGGGTTGAAACTTCTTTCTTTAAGAATGTTAAATATTGGCCCCCAGTCCCTTCTGGCTTGTAGGGTTTCTGCTGAGAGATCCACTGTAAGTCTGATGGGCTTCCCTTTGTGGGTAACCCGACCTTTCTCTCTGGCTGCCCTATCATTTTTTCTTCATTTCAACCCTGGTAAATCAAAAGATTATGTGCCTAGGGGTTGCTTTTCTTGAGGAGTATCTTTGTGGCATTCTCTGTATTTCCTAGACTTGAATGTTGTCCTGCCTTACTAGGTTGTGGAAGTTCTTCCGGATAATACCCTGAAGAGTGTTTTCCAGCTTGGATTAATTCTCCCTGTCACATTCAGGTACACCAATCAAACACAGATTAGGTCTTTTCACATAATCCCTATAGTTCATGGAGGCTTTGTCCATTTCTTCTGACACTTTTTTGTCTACTCTTGCTTTCCTGTTTTATTTCATTATGTTGATCTTCAACCTCTGATATCCTTTCTTCTGCTTGATTAATTCAGCTATTGAAACTTATGTGTGCTTTGTTAAGTTCTCATGCTGTATTTTTCAACTCCATCAAGTCGTTTATGTTCTTCTGTAAGCTGGTTATTCCAGTTAGCATTTTGTCTAACATTTTTTCAAGGTTTTTAGTTTCTTTGCATTGGGTTAGAACATGTTCCTTTAGCTCAGAAAATCTGTTATTACCCACCTTCTGAAGCCTGCTCTGTCATTTCATCAAACTCATTCTCCATCCAGTTTTGTTCCCTTGCTGATGAGGAGTTGTGTTCTTTCGGAGGAGGAGAGGTATTCTTGTTTTTGGTGATTTCATCCTTTTTGTTCTGGTTTATTTCCATCTTCATGGATTTGTCTACCTTTGGTCTTTGAAATTGGTAACTTTCAAATGGGGTCCCTGAGTGGATGTTATTTCTGTTGATGTTAAAGCTATTTCTTAATTTCTGGACACTTACACCCTCCCAAGACTAAACCAGGAAGAAGTTGAATCCCTGAATAGACCAATAACAAGGTCTAACCTTGAGGCAGCAATTAATAGCCTACCAACCAAAAGAAGTCCAGGTCCAGATGGGTTCATAGCCGAATTCTACCAGATGTACAAAGAGGAGCTGGTACCAATCCTTCTGAAACTATTCCAAACAATACAAAAATATGTAACTCACTTTATGAGGCCAACATCATCCTGATACCAAAACCTGGCAGAGACACAACTAAAAAAGAAAATTTCAGGTCAATATCCATGATGAACACCAATGCAAAAATCTTCAATAAAATACTGGCAAACTGAATTCAACAGCATATCAAAAGTTATCCACCATGATCACGTAGGCTTCATCTTGGGGGATACAAGGCTGGTTCAACATATGCAAAGTCTATAAATGTAATTCACCACATAAACAGAACCAAAGACAAAAACCACATGATTATCTCAATTGATGCAGAGAAGGCCTTTGACAAAATTTAACAGCCCTTTATGCTAAAAACTCTCAAACTAGGTATCAAAGGAATGTATCTCAAAATAATAAAAGCTATTTATGACAAACCCACAGACAGTATCATACTAAATGGGCAAAAACTAGAAGCATTCCCTTTGAAAACTGGCACTAGACAAGGGTGCCCTCTCTCACCACTCCTATTTAACAAAGTATTGGAAGTTTTAGCCAGAGCAATCAGGCAAGAAAAAGAAATAAAGGGTATTCAGTTAGGAAAAGAGGAAGTCAAATTGCCTCTATTAGTAGTTGACATGAGTGTATATTTTGAAGACCTTGTTTCAGCCCAAAATCTCAAGATGATAAGCAACTTCAGCAAAGTCTCTGGATACAAAATCAATGTGCTTAAATTACAAGCATTAGAGAGCCAAATCATGAGTGAACTCCCATTCACAATTGCCACAAACAGAATAAAATACCTAGGAATACAACTAACATAGGATGTGAAGCACCTCTTCAAGGATAACTACCAACTACTGCTCAAGGAACTAAGAGAGGACACAAACAGATGGAAAACCATTCCATGCTCATGATTATGTAGAATCAGTATCATGAAAATGGCCATACTACCCAAAGTAATTTATAGATTCAATGCTATCCCCATCAAGCTACCACTGATCTTCTTCCCAGTCCTGGAAAAAAAATCTTAAACTTCTTATGGAAACAAAAGAGAGCCCACAGAGCCAAGACAATCCTAAGCAAAAAGAACAAAGCTAGTGGCATTATGCTACCTGACTTCAAATTATACTACAAGCCTATAGTAATCAAAACAGCATGGTACTGGTACCAAAACAGAGATATAGACCAATGGAACAGAACAGAAGTCCAGGAAGTAACGCCACATATCTACAACCATCTGATCCTTGACAAACCAGACAAAAGCAAGCAATGAGGAAAGGATATCCTGTTTAATAAATGGCATTGGGAAAACTGGCTAGCCATATGCAGAAAACTCAAACTGGACCCCTTCCTCAGACCTTATACAAAAATTAATTCCAGATGGATGAGAGATTTAAACATAAAATTAACACTATGAAACTCCTAGAAGAAAACCTAGGCAATACCATTCAGGATATAGGCAAGAACTTCATGACTAAAACACCAAAAGCAATGGCAACAAAAGCCAAAATAGACAAATGATATCTAATTAAACTTAAGAGCTTCTGCACAGCAAAACAATCACTAGAGTGAACTGGCAACCAACAAAATGGGAAAAAAATTTGCAAGCTACCCATCTGACAAAATGCTAATATCCAGAATCTACAAAGAACTAAAATTTACAAGAAAAAAAAAAACAAAAAAAGTGGGCAAAGGATATGAACAGACATTTTTCAAAAGAAGACACTTATGCAGCCAACATATGAAAAAATGTTCATCATCACTGGTCATTAGAGAAATGCAAATCAAAACCACATTGAGATGCCAACTCATGCCAGTTAGAATGGCAATCATTAAACAATCAGGAGACAACAGATACTGGAGAGGATGTGGAGAAATAGAAATGCTTTTACACTGCTGGTGGGAGTGACAATTAGTACAACCATTGTGAAATGCAGTGTGGCAATTTCTCAAGGATATGGAAAAAGAAATACCATTTGACCCAGCAATCCCATTACTGGGTATATACCCAAAGGATTATAAATCATCCTATTATAAAGACACATGCACACATATGTTCACTGCAGCACTGCTAATAATAGCAAAGACCTGGAACCAACCCAAATGCTCACCAATGATAGATTAGATAAAGAAAATGTGGCACATATACACCATGGAATACTATGCAGCCATAAAAAAGGATGAATTCATGTCCTTTGCAGGGTCATGGATGAATCTGGAAACCATCATTCTCAGCAAACTGACACAAGAACAGAAAACCAAATAGCACATGTTCTCACTCATAGGTCAGTGTTGAACAGTGAGAACAAATGGACACAGGAAGGGGAACATCACGCACTGGGGTCTGAAAGGGGGTGGGGGGTAGGGGATGGATAGCAGGAGGTAGGGAGACTGGGGAGGTATATCATTGGGAGAAATACCTAATGTAGGTGATGGGGGGAGGGAGGCAGCAAACCACTATACCATGTGTATACCTATGTAATAATCCTGCAAGATTTGCATATGTAAAGAACTTAAAGTATAATAAAAAATGTTTAAAAAATTAAATTAAGTCTTCAATGGCATTTAAAAAAAGAAATGCTACTTTTACTATAAAAAAAGATAATTTGATACCTGTAACTTTATTGGATTTGTTGATAAGTTTAACGGTTTTCTGGTGTTTAGTGTTTTCCATGTATAATATTATGTCATCTGTAAATAGACAATTTAACTTCCTCGTTTCCTATTTGGTTATCTTTTACAGTCACGTACTAAGTAATGATGTTTTGCTTAATGATGAACCACATATATGGAATTTCTGTAAGATTATAATGAAATAAAAAAATTTAACATCACAGCAAAATGCATTATTCATGTGTTTGTGGTAATGCTGGTGTAACAAACCTACCATACTGCCAGTCATACAAAAGTACAGCACATACAATTATGTAGAGCTCATCATACTTGATAATAAATGACTACGTTACTGGCTTATATATTTTTATACCATACTTTTTATGATTAATTTACAGTATACTCTTTTATCTTAAAATTTAAAAGTCAACTATAAAAAGGTCTTGGGTAGATCCCTCAAGAGATATTCCAGAAGAAGGCATTGTTATAGGAGATCACTGTTCCATGAATGTTATTGCCCCTGAACATCTTCCAGTGAGTTGCAAACAAGATGTGAAGGTTTAAGACAGTGATACTGATGATCCTGACTCTATGTAGGCCTAGGCTAATGTTTGTGTCTTAATTTAAAATAAAAATTAAAGTAGAAAAAAAATTAAAAATAGGAAAAATCTTACAGCATAAGAATATAAAGAAAAATTTTTGTGCAGCTATACAATGTGTGTTTTAAGCTAAATGTTATTACAAGAGTCAAAAACTTTTAAAAATTAAAAAGTTTATAAAGTAAAAAATTATAGCAAACTAGGGTTATTTACTGAAGGAAGAATTTTTTTTTATAAATTTAGTGTGGCCTGGATGTGCAGTGTGTGTAAGGCCTAGAGTGGTATACGATAATTTTCTAGGCAACATTTATTCACATTCATTCATTGACTTGCCCAGAGCAATTTCCAGTCCTGCAAACTCCATTCACGGTAAATGCTTTATATAGTGTACCATTTAAACCTTTTACATCATTTTATTTTTACGTGTCCTTCCTGTGTTGAGATATATGAGTACTCACCATTATGTTACAGTTGCCTGTAGTATTCAGAACAGTAACATGCTGCATAGGTGTATAGCCTGGGTGTGCAACAGAAAACTATGCCATCTAGGTTTGTATAAATATTCTCTATGATGTTCACAAAATGACAGAAGCATCTAACGACACATTTCTTAGAACATATCTCTGTTTTTACATCATGAACAACTGTATTTCTTTTATTATTTTGAAACAAGGTCTTGCTCTTTCACCCAGGCTGGAGTGCAGTGGTGTGATCAGAGCTCACTGCAACTCCTGAGCTCAAGGGATCCTCCCACCTCAGCCTCCAGAGTAGCTACAACTATAGACACATGCCACTATGCTGGACTAATTTTTAAAAATTTTTTTGTAGCAATAGGGTCTTGTTTTGTTGCCCAGGCTTGTCTCAAACTCCTGGGCTCAAACAATCCTCCCAAAGTGCTAAGATTATAGGAATGAGCCACCATGCCCAGTTGTATTCATTTTTATTGCCTAATTGCTCAGGCTAGGACTTCTATTACCATGTTGAAAAAAAATGGTAAAAATCAGCATCTTTGTCTTGTTCTTGAACACAGAAGAAAAGCTTTTGGTTTTTCACCACTGAGGATAGTATTTGCTCTGGGCTTTGACATATAGCCTTTATTGTGTTTAGGTGCATTCCTTCTATACCAATTTTGACACATTTTTATCAGAGAAAATGATGACTTCTGTCAAATGCTTCATCTATTGAAATGATCATATGGTTTTTGTCCTTCATTCTGTTAATATGATGTATCACATTTGTTGATTTGCGTATGTTGAACTATCCTTTTATCACAGGAATAAATCTCGCTTGACCACGGTGAATGATTCTTTTAATGCACTGTTGAATTTGATTTGCAAAACTTTTCATAAAAGCTATAAATGTGGGGCTTTTCAGAAGTTTTGAGCAACAATTTCAAAGCCACGCATTCATAGATTCCTCCTACTTTTCTCTACCTGACATTTTAATTATCACCCTTCGGACTCCACTTCCTATGAACAACAGTTGATTGAAACTCTCTTGAGATGGGAGGTATAATCCTACAAAGGCAAGGGTAATATGAAGCAGAAAATGAAGGAAAGCACATAAAAGCGGGCTGTTGTCAAACTGATAATTTCACAATAAAGTAGGACCAGATATTGAGTCCCATGACAAATCTTCCAGACTATGTGGAACAAACCTCCTCCACTCAGAATGAGTCTATGAATAAAAAGATAGAAACAGTAAGAAAGTAACTCATAAATCCCATTCCTTTCCTCCCTCCAGTGAAGTTTGCCCTATGGGATGGTAACAACGCCATGATTACAAGTTATTTGCCAGCCGCTCTGTGCAGGCACTGTGCCAGCCAGGTTTTACAACCCACCAGCATTGTGCTGCTTCGGAGTCCGGAAGTGGTAGTAAGAGTCATAATCACTACAGATCCAGTTAAGTTGGATTTAGATGCTTAAATCACTGTGGCCCTCAATAAGGAGGTCATAATGAAGGTGTCCAAAGTTTGGCACTCATTGTAGTGAATGCTGAGACGGGGGAGGCATTAGTAGATGAGAGATTGGCAATGGCTTTAACCACAATGACTCCTAGCCTTCCTACTGAGAAGTGCCCAAAGCCTGTGTAGGTTTGATGAAGAAAGTATTAGGAGAATTAAAAACTGGGTTTAGTGCATCCACAGATCTAAGGATTGGGACATAAAACTTCCCCAGAATATGAGATTCACAACTGTCTTTGCCAGAGACAGATACCACACACATCAAGCTCCAGCAGGCTATGAAATTCTTCCTGTATCTGAGACCTGAAGTGTCCCGCAATCACCCACTGAGCCATGTTTCAGCTGCCAGAGCAATTAGCTTCCCACCCAGCTCTGCAACTTTATCCCTCCAGATCAGATGACAATCTGTAATACAATGTTGTCCAATTAATAAATACCTACAATAAGACTGTAAAATAAATGATGGAACCTGATCATGAGATGGAAATTCTACCCCAAAAGTAGCATTTAACAATATTATTTACTATTTATGCTGAAAGCAAAATCTCTGACGAACTAGTAAATGTCAGTTTGTAAATTACATAAAGCATGTATTTCAAAACTAGACACTTTATTGTTAATGAGTATATATAATTTTATAAAGAAAAAAAAGCTTTTAAGTAAATTTTAGGCTGGATAGTCCTGTTGAAAAATTCTCACCTGACTTTGCTCTCATAGGTGAAATCGGTATTTCTGTGTAAGTATGGGACCATGTCTTTGAAGTGACATTTCCCAGAGATGGACCTGCTCTGCTCTTCGAATACTTAAGACTCCTTCACTTTGCTTTCAACACTCTAATTAAACTATGCATGTTCTCAATCAGTTTGCTTCCCTAGGACACTGGGATGATGCTTACATCACAAGTGTTTATGAAGCAGCAGGAACAAAATTCTGATGTGTGCTTGTGCGTGTTTTGCTTTTGTCAGTTTTTATGTTACCCGTGCAAGAGATGAGAGCACCATTTGATGGAACAATACACTGCCCTGCCTACATAAAGCAAGGTGGCTTTTGAAAAACGCATTCCATGTTATTCCTTGACATTACACTGAACAGTATCTTGGTGCGTGTACGACTGCCATGGGCACTCACAACAGTTGTTTGTGCTGTGAAGCTGCCGTGAATCTCTTAGGATCACAGTCACACACTTAGTAAACTATGATAGAAAGAGACAGCACAGTTGGATTCAGACTATTAGGTAAGCCAGCTAGTTACTCATTCATATTTAGCAGGTTTCCACAACCATCTAATCCTCCCAGAACTTAATCTATTCCACCTCCTAGGTAATGCTGTATCTCCACATAGTATTGGTTGCCTACACTGGAACACTGCAAAGAGCTCTAAATAATGCTCAGAGGCTATTAAGTTTTCTGGTGAGACTTTCTCCATTACTACATTGGGAAGTCAGAGTAGCAGCAAACTGCCATGAATCTGTATCTTCTGGTGGGTTTGACTATCTGTTCATGAAATAATCTCAAAGTATTTGGAGAGAAATGCAGACCATCTCTTCTTTTGTGCCAAAATTTGTAGGACTCGTGGTTTCTTTTGCCACTGCCATAGGCAACCCTCAGAGCTGGAAGAGATCCCTCCCACATCTAAAATTTGGCTTGAATACTGAGACTGATGACATAACACAGGCATGAAGAGGGTATGAAAAAGCTCTTCAGTCCCATAATGAGGCTTCCTGAAAGAGCTGAGCAAGCTCCCAAGCAGGTCCAGAAATGGCTTGAGATAAAACAGGGAGGGCAGAACGGCTTGGGTTGTATTGGGATTAAAGAGCAGTGCTGAGGTAGGAGTTTTTCCATACACAGGCTTGGGCTTGTGTAATTTAAATTTCCGGCCAGCATCAAAGGATGAAGCACGCAGGCTTCGTTACTGACTTGCCCAGGTGTAAGGCAAGGGAGGAAGGAGGGGGTAAGCGGGGGGGTGAGGTTTCAGGCTATCAGCAGTCAGGCATCAAAAATGAAGTCAGACTCCTAACTTACTCCAGATTTTTGATGACTGAAACGTATCATGTTTCACTTAATGAAATTTGATTAAATAAGCTGTTGTGATATTCCAAGAGGTCTTGGGGTCTGAGACCAGTAAGGGAGGTGACAGTTCTATTGACTACCTTGTTCAACACCCAGTGTTGTACATTTTGTGACATGAAATGTGTTCCGTCTGGTCATTACTTCTAGAATAGCAAAGGAAATGAGAAATGTCTTGATGAGGACTTGTATTGTGATTTTAATATGTACAGAGACATATGTGAGCTTGATTTATATTTTTGCTATCTGTGAGGCAAAATATCTACAATAGTTTTATCTCAAAAGAGGAAATTTTGGAAAATAAATTGTTGTTACTACCATTGGCCAGAGCAGATGTCCTGACCACTGGCAATGGCCCGAGTATTTACAAAAACGTACAAATGGGGTTGACTGTTTGCCAGCATATCCAGTGCTAAGATGACAGCCTGAAGTTCAGCCAATTGTACCGACCCCGGGGGTCCTGTATTTTATCAGAGATGTCCAACTTAAGAGGAAAAAGCAGCAGCTCTCCAGTGAGCTCCATCCCATGTGGTGACACTGCCATCCCCGAAGTGTGTGAAGTTCCTCTGCTGTTTACTCAGTTGATCCCAAAGGAACTCTCAAAGTAGCCAGGAGGTCTAAGAGGCTGGTGGCCTCCTCCAGCATTGGCATCTGACAATGGACTGAGGACAGGAGAGGCCACACTCTCTTCCAGTGACCTTTCCTGTGATGGCCAGGGACATGCCAGAAGACACAGATTTGGCTCTGTTCTATAGATACCATTTCCATTTCAGAAAGTAGTCCCTGGTGGCCATACTGAGCTTGTGGGGTGCTACTTTCATGACCTAACACATAATGATTGGCAGCTGAGTACAGAGGGTCACATGCTCAAGGCCTGTGACAGCCTCTATCTCCAAAAGAGGCCAGTATGTGATCAGCAATTGCCTTTTCAGGTGAATGACATGAGGCCAAGGAAGACAAATTTCATGCACCAGAAATCCATGGGTAACTTATGGCCATTATAGGTGGTCCAGAGATTCTGGGAGGCCTAAGGAGAGGTTGCTAAAGCCTCTATGATATGGGAGTCTCTTGGTAAGTATCTGTTGTGTTCCAATTTGGACAGATTCCAGAGCTGTTTGTTATATAGGGTCCTATTCAAGGTGGGCCAACTTATGAATAACAACATAAATGGGCTTAAGTAAAATTTTGAAGTAAAGAATACACTGATTTCAGTGCTCAAGGATCCCTAGAAGAAGTTGAGCTTAAAGTTGTGGGTGATAAGAATGTCAATAGCTGCTTGACAGTGCCAGGAATTGAGTGATTTTCAACTTACCAGGTAATGAATTTAACTTAGAGGGGTGGGACTTTGCACTATGTAGGGGGCAATGGCCCATTCTCTTTTGTGAGCTCCTCTGTCAGTGTCTGTATGTCCTGAATGAGTGTAGTCAATGTCCTTCCTCAGATGAAGATGTCATCAGTGTGTTGTACAGCGTGCACCTATGCTCCTGGAGAAGCTGGATGTGCCTGCAGCGATCGTATGTGATGGCAGACATTTGTCCACTCAAAGATGAAGACAAAGTGCATCTGAAAGTCTACTGAAACAGGCAATGAACAGAGTGTATTAGCCAAATCTGGGATGCAAAGTACTTACCAGCTGCTGATTGGATGGAATTAGTGATTTCAATCGTAAGTTTGTGGTAATATACCATGAGATACCATTCATTCTTTCCAAGTTTAAGAACAGGCCTAATTGAATTATTAAATGGAGAAGCTTTAAACATTTTTTTTTTTTTTTTTTTTTTGAGACGGAGTCTCGCTCTCTTGCCAGGCTGCAGTGCAGGGGCACCACCTCAGCTCACTGCAACCTCCACCTCCTGGGTTTAAGCAATTCTCCTGCCTCAGCATTCGAGTAGCTGGGACTATAGGTGCACGCCACCATGCCCAGCTAATTTTTGTATTTTTAGTAGAGACCAGGGTTTCACCATGTTGGCCAGGGCGGTGTCCATCTCTTGACCTCAGCGTCTGCCTGCCTTGGCCACCCAAAGTGTTGGGAATACAGGCGTGAGCCACTGCGCCCAGCCAGCATCATCATTTATCAAGCAGATTTCATTTGATATTAATTTGTTACTTGTTGGTTCAGAGTGTTCAGATCACTGTGGGATATTTTAGGGCAACGAATGCTGTGACACTGAGGAATTTAGGCAAGGCAATAGTTCTGATGGTTAAGGTGAAACATACCTGTTTGTTATCCATTATATGTTCAGTAAACGTCCTAATATTATAAGGAATATCTTGTTTAAATGTACTAGGATCTCTAGGTAAAACACTAATTTGATACCCAGGATAGATTAAGGACATAAATATTTACAAATTGATTCACTGTAGCAGATGTTAAACCTAATTCAGAAGCCTATGTTGTAGAGGTGCAAAAGCAAATATGTAGCTTTTCTGCTACATAAATGATTTTAGTAAATTTTGGATTTCAAATTGGATCAAACTGTGGGCCTCTGAGTTTTTCCTTTTACTTCCTTTGTGTTCATGTTTTGCTCCATTTTGTTGGTGGTTCTATTTTGTTGGGGCTAGCAGGGAGGTACCTTCTTTACCCAGTCCATAGTTATGTTTTTTCTCCAAAAAGACACAAACTACTATCTTCATGGTTAGAGGCCTCCTTTATAGCAATGGTTTCTTTACTGGGTTTAATGACTCCAGACTTAAGTCAGGTTGGAATTAATGTCTTAACTGTGCTATAGGACTGGCATAGATGCTTTTTCCTTATAACCCTAAGGATAATGATCTTTGTTCTAACAGAAGCATCAGCAGTAGCAGCAACAAAGACATTTTACAGGATCTTAGTGAGCTGTTTACTTTTAGTAGTGTAAACTTAGCATACCACATAGTAACTGTTCTTCCACATGAGTGACTACCTGATAGGTGCTATATTATACAGTGCATCAGTGTTTCCACTGAGTTATCTACAGAACAGAGGCAATGCCTGCTTGAAAAACACAGCCGGTGGTCACAGATTAAGAGTTATTCTCCTTAGTCCAGCATCAGTCACAGCTTATGTTGGAATCAAGACACACAATACCATCTGTGACACACACATAGATCCAGATCAGGATACACAAGCCAGGTCCTATAGGTTTAATTATGCCCCCACCAAAAAAATTGTATGTTGAAGTCTAAACCTCCAATGTAGCTGCATTTGGATATATGGCCTATAAGAAGGTAATTAGAGTTAAATGGGGGTCACAGTGTGGGGTCTTAATCCAATAAGACTGGCGTCCTTATAAGGATACCACAGAGCTCACTTTTCCTCTCTTTCCATATACATTAAGAAAAAAAAACATGGGGGCAATAAAGTAGCCATCTAAAACCCAGGAAGAGAGCCCCTACCAGAAGCTGGATCCAGCCGGAAACCTGATCTTAGACTTTTCAAGTCTCCAGTACTGTAAGAAAATAAAATTCTATTGTTTAAGCCACCCAGTCTGTGGTATTTTAATATAGTAGCCTGAACAAACTAATACAAAAGGCCACTTTTGAAAGGGCCCATTATCACATTCCTGTCCCTAAATATTAATTATCAGAACGTCGAATTTATGTCAGCCTAATCTATGAGAAATTTGGTAGAGCTCAGGGGCACAAAGCAGCATAGCTCAGGGTACAAGGTGGCCAGCAGGCAGCAAACAATAATACGACTTGAACAACCTGCTAGCTATCAAGCACCACAGTCAGTTATCAAGTCAACGCTAGAAAAAGAAGCATCCCTGGTTGTGGTGGCAATCATTATCTAGGAACCTTGTTCACTGTACCAATTGCCATAGTAACCTTGCAGAACCAAGATGGAGCACCAAAACCAACATGTGCTGACACTGATGAAACCATACACGCAACCTAAGAGGATACAAAAAGTGTATTAGTCACATAATGAGGGTTTCTGAAGAACGCAGGGAGGACCCACAAATGGATCTGAAAATAGCTAGAGAAAGAGCAGGAAGGGAAGGTTGGCTTGGGTTTCATGAAGGTAAGAGGGTAAGGCTGGTGTGCGGATTTCCGTGAATAGGCTTGTGTATGTGTGTTTTGAATATACTACCCGCACCAAAGGAGGGAGCCTGTGGGCTTTCTTATTGACAGTCCCAGATATGGATCAAGAAGGAAATAGGAAGGGAAGGAATAGGGACTTAAAAAATACTAGAAGTCAAATACCACAGATTGAGTCAGAATGCATTATACAAACTAGCACTCAATATTGTACCCTTTGCTGTAATACCTTAAAGATATTTAAAAACAAGTTACTTCTTCAATGCAATATATTGTATCAATAGGTTAAAGAAAAAAATTATAGTCATATCAATAGATGGATAAAAAGTATTTGACACAATAGCTGTCCAAAAAAAAAAAAAAAATGACACGCATTCATGATGAAAACTCTCAGTAAACTAGGAATAGAGGGAAACGTCCTCATTTTGATAAAGAATATCTCCAGATATCACAACTAATACTAAACGATGAGAAACCATAAGCTTTCCCACTAAGATCAGGAACAAGGTAAACATATCCCCTCATGTTACTCCTTTTCAACATTGTACTGGTAGTCCTAGCTCGCAACAATATAAGAAAACAAAATAAAAGGTATATAGAATGGCAAAGAGAAAATGCAACTGCCTTTTTTTAGCAGATGGCATGACCACCTATGTAAAAATCCAAAAGAATCAACAAAAACCTCCCGAAACTACTGATTATAGCAAGACTGCAGGATATAAGGTTAACACATGAAAGTCAATTGCTTTCCTATATATCAGCAATAAACAGAGGAATTTGAAAGTAAAAACAAAATGCCATTTGTATTATAAATATATAAAAATGTAAGTACTTAGGTACAAATCTAACAAAAGATGTACAAGATCTATTTAAGAAAAGCTACAAATTCTTAAAAGAAATGGAAGAATTAAATAAATGGAGGGATATCCCATGCTCAAGGACAGTAAGATTCAATATTATTAAGATGTCAGTTCTCTCCAAGTTGATCTATAGACTCGATGCACTCCTAATCAAAATCCCAGCAAGTTATTTTCTAGATATTGACAAACTGATTCTAAGTTTACACAGAACAGCAAAAGACCTATAGGTGGCCAATACTGTATTGGAGAAGAACCAAGTTGGAGGAATAACACCACCCAACTTCAGGACTTACTATGAAGCTACATAATCAAAATAGTGTGATATTGGTGAACGAATAGACAAACAGGTCAATGGGACTAAATAGAAAGTTCAGAAATAGAGCCACATAAATAGAGTCGAATGATCTTATAAAAATAACACAATGGAGACAAAACAGTTTTTCAACAAATGGTGGTGGAACAACTGCACATCTCCACATATATATATATATATTTTTTTAATCTAGACACAAACGTTATACCCTTTACAAAAATTAATTCAAAGTGGATCAGAGATCTAAATGAAAAATGTAAAACTATGAAACTCCTAAAAGAGTTTAGGATAAAATGTAGCCGACCTTAGGTTTAACAATGACTTTTGAGATACATCAAAGGAATGATTCATTAAAGAAAGACTTGATAAGCTGGGCTTCATTAAAATTTAAAACTTCTTTCTGTAAAATATATTATAAAGAGAATAAAAACACAAGCCACAAAGTGGGACAAACTATTTGCAAAAGACATGTCTGAATTAAAAACAAGTTGTTATCCAAAATACACAAATAACACTTTTTATGAATTGTACTTTAGGTTATGGGGTACATGTGCTATCATGCAGGATTGTGGCATAGGTACATACATGGCAAGGTGGTTTGCTGCCTCCATCCCCCCATCACCTATATCTGGCATTTCTCCCCAGGTTATCCCTCCACAACCTCCTTATTCCCCGCTGTCCTTCCCCAATACCTCCCAACAGACCACAGTGTGTGATGTTCCCCTCCCTGTGTCCATGTGTTCTCAGTTCAACACCCGCCTATGAGTGAAAACATGCGATGTTTGATTTTCTGTTCTTGTGTCAGTTTGCTGAGAATGATAGTTTCCAGATTTATCCAAGTCCCTACAAAGCACACGAATTGATCATTTTTTATGGTTGCATAGTATTCCATGGTGTATATGTGCCACATTTTCCTTGTCCGGTCTATCATCGATGGGCATTTGGGTTGCTTCCACGTCTTTGCTATTGTAAACAGGGCTGCAATGAACGTATGTGGCATGTGTCTTTATAACAGAACAATTTCCAATCCTTTGGGTATATACCTTGTAATGGGATTGCTGGGTCAAATGGAATTTCTATTTCCATATCCTTGAGGAATTGCCACACTGTCTTCCACAATGGCAGAACTAATTTATCCTCCCACCAACAGTGTAAAAGTGTTCCTATTTCTCCACATCCTCCTCAGCATCTGTTGACTCCAGATTGTTCAATGATCGCCATTCTAACTGGCATGAGATGGTATCTCAATGTGGTTTTGATTTGCATTTCTCTAATGACCAGTGATGAGCATTTTTTCATATGTTTTTTGCCTCATATATGTCTTCTTTTGTAAAGTGTCTGTTCATATCCTTTGCCCACTTTTGAATGGTTTGTTTTTTTCTTGTAAATCTGTTTTAGTACTTTGTAGGTTCTGGATATCAGCCCTTTGTCAGGTGGATAGATTGCCAGTTCACTCTAATGATTGTTTCTTTTGCTGTGCAGAAGCTCTGGAGTTTATTAGATCCCATTTGTCTATTTTGGCTTTTGTTGCCAATGCCTTTAGTGTTTTAGTCATGAAGTCCTTGTCCATGCATATGTCCTGAATGGTTTTGCCTAGGTTTTCTTCTAGGGTTTTCATGGTGTTAAGTCTTTAACCCATCTGGAGTTAATTTTAGTGTAAGGTGTCAGGAAGGGGTCCAGTTTCTCCTTTCGGCTCATGGCTAGCCAGTTTTCAAAATAGTATTTATTAAACAGGAAATCCTTTCCCCATTGCTTGCTTTTGTCAGGTCTGTCAAAGATCAGGTGGTTGTAGATGTGTGGCATTGCCTCCAAGGCCTCTGTTCTGTTCCATTGATCTTTATCTCTGTTTTGATACCAGTACCATGCTGCTTTGATTACTGTAGCCTTGTAGTGTAGTTTGAAGTCAGGTAGTATGATGCCTCCAACTTTGTTCTTTTTGTTTAGGATTGTCTTGGCTATGGAGGCTCTCTTTTCGTTCCATATGAAGTTCAAGGTGTTTTTTTCCAGTTTGGTGAAGAAGATCAAAGGTAGCTTGATGGGGATAGCACTGAATCTATAAACTACTTTGGACAGTATGGCCAATTTCACAATATTGATTCTTCCTAACCACAACCATGGAATGTTTTTCCATCTGTTTGTGTCCTGTCTTATTTCCTTGAGCAGTGATTTGTAGTTCTCCTTGAAGAGGTCCTTTATATTCTTTGTTAGTTATATTCCTAGGTATTTTATTCTCTTTGTAGCAATTGTGAATGGGAGTTCACTCTTAATTTGGCTCTCCTTAAGTCTGTTATTGGTGTATAGGAAGGCTTGTAATTTCTGCACATTGATTTTGTAAACTGAGTCTTTGCTAAAGCTGCTTATCAAAGAGATTTTGGGCTGAGATGATGGGGTCTTCTACATATACAATTATGTTGCATGCAAATAGAGACAATATGACTTCCTCCTTTCACAAATGAATGTGCTTTCTTTCTTTTTCTTGCCCGATTGCTCTGGCTAAAATTACCAATACTATATTGAATAGGAGTTGTGAGAGAGGACATCCTTGTCTAGGGCCAGATTTCAAAAGGAATGCTTCTGGTTTTTGCCCATTCAGTATATTGGCTGTGGATTTGTCATACATAGCTTTTATTATTTTGAGATACATTCTGTCAATACGTAGTTTATTGAGAGTTTTTAGCATAAAGGGCTGTTGAATTTTGTCAAAGGCCTTCTCTACAACTATTGAGATAATCATGTGGTTTTTGTCTTTAGTCCTGTTTATGTGGTGGATTATATTTATAGACTTGCATATGTTGAACCAGGCTTGCATTCCTGGGATGAAGCCTACTTGATCATGATGGGTAAGATTTTTGATGTGCTGTTGCAATCAGTTTGCCAGTATTTTATTAAAGATTGTTGCATCTATGTTCTCTTAACCTCAACAATGAGAAAACAACCCAATTAAAAAATAGGCCAAAGACCTTAACATTTCACCAAAGAAGACAGACATCAAGCAAACAACTATAAAGATCTTCCACATCTTACGCTATCAGGGAAATGCAAATTAAAACAACAGTAAGATACCACCACACATCTTTTAGAATGGCCAAAATCCAGAACTTTGACAACTGCAAATCCTGGCCAGGATGTGGAGCAAAACAAACTCTCATTAACGGTCAGGAGAAATGCAACATGGTACAGCCACTTTGGAAGACAATTTGATGGTTTCCTACAAAACTAAACATACTCTTATGATACATTCTAGCAATGACACTCCTTAGTATTTACCAAATGAGTTGAAAACTTATGCCACACCAAAACCTGTACATGGATGTTTATAGAAGCTTTATACAGAACTGCAGAACTTGGAAGCAACCAAAATGTCCTTTAGTACATGAATGGATAAACCATGATACATTCAGACAACGGAATATTATTCAGCACTAAAAAGAAATGAGCTATCAAGCCTTAAAAAGACATGGAAGAAATTTAAATGCATATTAATTCATGTAGAAAAACAGAGAATATAGTCTGTGTACCTACCTCTCCATTTGGTTGTGAACCCAAACTGCTCTAAAACAAAAAGTCCTTAAAGGCTGTCAGCAATCAAGGGATAACACAGCCAACTAGACACAGCTAGGAAGCATCACCCACACTGAAAGAGACCAAGGTATTGAGTAAACCAACACAATTTGAACAGATCTTTAGGAAGAAAACACCAAGACCAAGAGTAGATAGATACATGATACAGATACTGAGACTGTGGAGATAGAAGGCTGGGAATCCTCCATGGAGAAGTCAAATACTGGGGCTAGTTTCAAGTGCTAAATAGCTCCTGGGAGTGGGTGAGTGAAAAAACTGTGGGACTGGCCATCCTCATCAGGAACCTCTAGGATCTTGACTATAGGGAGTCCTATCTCTGCCATAGATACCTGAGCTTACAGGGGAATCTTGCCCAGACAATAGACAGAGATGAGACTTCAGCCAGTACCAAACCAGGGCCTTTGTGCACAGTACAGCTGCAGCAAAGCATGGTCATAGGAACCCATTACCCAGGGCTCCCCATCTCCCTCCAAGCAGCTCTAACCCCAGCTGACCACTGAGCCAGGAGCAAGCATAGCCAGCCTCTCCAAAGGACTGTGGCATATCTGTTTTGCAGGTCCTCCTGCCCACCAGCACCTTCCAGGGCCCCTACCTGCCCACTATGCAAAAGCATGTGCACAGTACAGCCTCCACGGCCCAACCTGGGTGCTTTGCTCCACCTGATTATGTTCTCAGTGACCCAGGAGCAGCCTTAAAGGAAAGAAATTTCAACCAATAATTTTGTATCCTGCCACACAAAGCTTTTAAGTAAAAGAGAAATAAAATCCTTCTCAGACAAGGAAATTCTGAGGGAATTCATTTCAACTAGACAAGCCTTACAAGAGGTACTGAAAGGAGTGCTAAACATGGAACGGAAAGAACATCTACTACCACAAAAACACACTTAAGCATATAGCCCAAAGTCACTATAAAGCAACCACACAATCATGTCTACATAACACAACATAACTGTGTGTTTTGTGCTAACAACACAATGACAGGTCAAAATCACATATATCAATACTAATCACGAATGTAAATGAGCTAAATGATCCACTTAAAAGAGATAGAGTGCCAATATAGTGTCTCCAAGAGACCCATCTCACAGGTAATGACATCCACTGGCTCAAGGTAAAGGAGTGGAGAAAGATCTATCATGTAAATGGAAAATAAAAAGAGCAGGAGTCACCATTCTTATGTCAGATACAATAGACATTAAAGCAATAAAAATTAAGCAAGGAATCCCATAATGATAAAGAGTACAATCCAACAAGAGTACTTAACTGTCCTACATATATATGCACCCAGCACTGAAGCACCTAGATTCATAGAACCAATACTTCTTGGCATACAGAAAGACTTAGACAACCATACTGTAATAGTCAGAAACTTCAACACCCGCAACGACAGCAACAGACAGATCATCAAGGCAGAAAACAAACAAAGCAGCTCTGGACTTAAACTCGACCCTTGACCAATTGAACCTAATAGACATCTACAGAACATTTCACCCAACATATGCAGCATGTACAATCTTCTCATCTGTATACAGAACATAGTCTAAGATTAACCACATGCTCAGTCATAAAAAAGAAGTATCAATAATTTTTTTAAACAATTGAAATTACACAAAGCACCCTCTCAGACCACTATTTAATAAAAACGGTCATCAATATCAGGAAGATCTCTTCAAACTACACAAAAGCATGGAAATTAAACAACTTTCTCCTGAATAGCTCCTGGGTGAACATCACAATTAAAGCAGAAATTTTAGAAAAATTAAATCAATATAGGAATATAACTTACAAACTCTCTGGGATGCAGCCAAGGCAGTATTAAGAGGAAAGCGTACAGTGCTAAATACTTTCATCAAAAAGGTAGACCTCAAATTAACAGTTTGACTTTGCATCTAAAGAAACTATGGGAAAAAAAAAAACCCCGAAAGCTAGCAGAAGAAAATAACTAAAACTAGAGAAGAAATGAACAAAACTGAAATGCAAAAATTTATACGAAAGATCAATAAAACCAAGAGCTTATTATTCAAATACATAAACAAGATTCATAGATCCCTAGCTAGATTAACCAAGAACAAAAAGAAGATCCAAATAAGGACAATCAGAAAAGACAAAGACAACATTACAACCGATCCCAAAGAAATACAAAGATCCTTAGAGAATACTATGAACAACTCTATGAAAACAAATCAGAAGACCTAGAGGAAATTAATGAATTCCTGGAAACACACAATCTCCCAAGATTTAATCAGGAAGGGACTGAAACTCTAAATAGGCCAGTATCTAGTTCTGAAATTGAATCAGTAATAAAAATAAAAATAAAAAACCTACCAACCACAAAAAGTTCTGGACCTGATGGATTCACAGTCAAATTCTACCAGACATACAAAAAAGAACTAGTATCAGTCCTACTGAAACTGTTTCAAAAATTGACAAGGAAGGCTTCCCTTCTAACACATTTTACAAAGCCAGCATCAGCCTGATACTAGAATTTGGCAGAAACACAACAACACTTCAGGCCAATATTCCTGAGGAACATAGAAAAATCCTCAACAAAATACTAGCAAACCAAATCCACCAGCACGTCAAGAAGTTATTATACCATGATCAAGTAGGCTTTATTTCTAGAATGCAAAACTAGTTCAAATACACAAATAAATATGATTCAACACATAAACACAAGTGAAAGCAAAATTTATATCATCTCAATAGATAAAGAAAAGGCTTTTGATGAAATCCAACATACCTTCATGATAAAAACCCTCATAGACTAGGCATCAAAAGAACATACCTCAAAATAAGAGGCATCCATGACAAACCCATAGCCAATATTATACTGAATGACCATTCCTTTGAGAAATGGAAAAAGACAAGGATGACCAGTCTTATCACTCCTATTCAGCACAGTATTGAAACTCCTAGCCAGAGCCATCAAGCAAAACAAATAAATAAAAAGCATCCAAATAGAGAAAGAATAAGTCAAACTATTTCTTTTCACTAACAATATGATTCTGTATCTAGAAGGTCTTCGAGAACCAATAAATTGCTTTTGGTGTTTTAGTAATGAAGTCCTTGCCCCTGCCCATGTCCTGGATGGTATTGCCTAGGTTTTCTTCTAGGATTTTTATGGTGTCAGGCCTCATGCTTAAATCTTTAATCCATCTAGAGTTAATTTTTATATAAGTGGTAAGGAAGGGATCTAGCCAGTTTCAACTTTCTGCATATGGCTAGCCAGTTTTCCCACCAACATTTATTAAACAGGGAATCCTTTCCCCAGTGCTTGTTTTTGTCAGATCTGTCAAAGATCATATGGTTACAGTTGTGTGGCATTCCTTCTGAGGCCTCTGTTCTGTTCCATTGGTCTATATGTCTGTTTTGGTACCAGTACCTTGCTGTTTTTATTGTAGTAGCCTTGTCACATAGTTTGAAGTCACATCATGTGATGCCTCCAGTTTTTTGTTTTTGTTTTTTGCTTATGATTGTCTTGGCTATACAGGCTCTCTTTTGGTTCCATATGAAGTTTAAGGTAGTTTTTTCCAATTCTATGAAGAAAATCATTGGTAGCTTGATGGGGATAGTATCAAATCTATAAATTACTTTGGGCATTATGGCCATTTTCACAATATTGATTCTTCCTAACTAGGAGCATAGAATGTTTTTCCATCTGTTTGTGTCCTCTCTTACTTCCTTGAGCAGTGTTTTGTAGTTCTCCTTGAAGAGGTCCCTCACATCCTGTGTTAGCTGTATTCCTAGGTATTTTATTCTCTTGGTAGCAATTGTGAATGGGAGTTCACTTATGATTTGACTCTCTGTTTGTCTGTTATTGGTGTATAGGAATGCTTGCAATTTTTGCATATTGATTTTGTATTCTGAGACTTCGCTGAAGATAGACAAGTGGGATCTAATTGAACTTAAGAGCTTCTGCACAGCAAAAGAAACTATAAACAGAGTAAACCAACAACCAACAGAATGGGAAAAAGTTTCTGCCATCTACCTATCAGACAAAGGGCTAATATCCAGAATCTATGGAGAACTTAAACAAATTAACAAGAAAAAAAAAATAACCCCATCAAAAGTGGGCAATGGATATGAACAGACACTTTTCAAAAGAAGATATTTATGCAGCCAACAAACATGAAAAAAACCTCATCATCACTGATCATTAGAGAAATGTAAATCAAAACCACATTGAGATACCATCTCATGCCAGTAAGAATGGTGATCATTAAAAAATGTGGAGACAACAGATGCTGGAGAGGAAGTGGAGAAAAAAGAAAGCTTTTACACTGTTGGTGGGAGTGTAAATTAATTCAACCATTGTGGAAGACAGTGTGGCAATTCCTCAAGGATCTAGAAACAGCAATATCATTTGACCCAGCAATCCCATTACTGGGTATATACCCAAAGGATTATAAATCATTGTTATAAAGACACATGCACACATATGTTTATTGCAGCACTATTCACAATAGCAAAGACCTGGAACCAACCCAAATGCCCAACAATGATCGACTGGATAAAGAAAATATGGCAAATATACACCATGGAATACTATGCAGCCATAAAAAAGATGAGTGCATGTCCTTTGCAGGGACATGGATGAAACTGGAAACCATCATTCTCAGCAAACTGACACATGAACAGAAAATTAAACACCATGTATTCTCACTCATAAGTGGATGTTGAACAAGAACACAAGGACACAGGGTGGGGAACATCACACACTAGGGCCTGGGGGATGGAAGGCTAGGAGAGGAATAGCAGGGGATGGGGGGATTGGGGAGGGATAACATTAGGAGAAATACGTAATGTAGATGATGGGGTGATGGATGCAACAAACCACTACCATGGCACATGTATACCTATGTAACAAACCTGCCTGATCTGCACATGTACCCAAGAACTTAAAGTATAATAAATAAATAGAAATGATAAATTTAATAAAATTTCAGGATTCAAAATCAATGTACACAATCAGTAGCATTTCTATACACCACTAACATCCAAGCTGGGAGTCAAATCAAGGACACAATCCCATTTACAAAAGCCACACACGAAAAAATTAAGTACCTAGGAATTCATATAACCATGGAAGTAAACTATCTCTACAAAGATAACTATAAAACACTGCTGAAAGAAATCAGAGACAACACAAATAAATGGCAAAGCATTCCATGCTCATGGATAGGAAGAATCAGTATTGTTAAATGGCCCTCTTGACCAAAGGAACATACAGATTCAATACTATTTCTGTGAAACTACAATGTCATTCTTCACAGAATTAGAAAAAACTACTTTAAAATCTATATGCGACCAAAAAAGAGCCTGAATAGCCAAAGCAATCCTCATCACAAGAACACAGTTGAAGGCATCACACACACTACCCCACTTCAAACAAGATTATCAAGCTACAGTAAACAAAACAATATGGTACTTTTTACAAACTCAGACACATAGACCAATGGAACCGAATAGAAAACTGAGACATAAACCCACACACCTATAACCCTCTGATCTTTGACAACGCTGACAAAAACAAGCAACAGGGCAAGGACTCTTTATTCAATAAATGATGCTTGGATAACTGGTTATCCATATGCAGAAGAATGAAACTAGATTCTTACTTTTCACCATATACAAAAATTAACTCAAGATGGATTAAAGATTTAAATGTAAGATCTCAAACTATAAATATGCTAGAAGAAAACCTAAGAAATACCCTTCTTGATATTGGCTTTGGCAAAGAATTTTTGGCTAGGTCCCCAAAATCAATTGCAGTGAAAATGAAAACTGACAAGTGAGATCTATTTAAACTAATGAACTTTTGCACAGCAAAAGAAACTGTCAACAGGGACAACAGACAACCTACAAAATGGGAGAAAATATTCATACACCTATGCATCTCACTTAGATCTAATAACCAGAATCTGTAAGAAATTTAAACAAGCACAAAACAAATAATCCCATTAAAAACTGGGCAAAGGACATGAACAGGCACTTCTCAAAAGACACATAAGCAACCAACAAACTTCTGAAAAACATGCTCAGTATCACTTATCATTAGGGAAATGCAAATCAAAACTGCAATGAGATATATCCTATACCAATCAAAATGGCAATTGTTAAAAAAAAAATCAAAAAAACAACAGATGCTTGTGAGGCTGCAGAGAAAAAGTCACTTATACTGCTGGTGGAAATGTAAATTAGTTGAGCTACTGTGGAAAGCATCTTGGAAATTTCTCAAAGAACTTAAAACAGAGCTCCCATTTGACTGAGCAATCCCATTACTGGGTATATACCCAAAGAAGAATAAATCATTCTACCAAAAAGACACATGTACTCATATTTCATCACCATGCTATGCATAGTAGCAAAGACATAGAATCAGCCTAGGTGACTATCTGTGGTGGAGTGGATTGGGTAAAGAAAATGTAGTGTATACATACCATAATAGAATACTATGCAGCCATAAAAAAAGACAAAAGCATGTTCTTTGCAGCAACATGGATGCAGCTGGATGCCATTACCCTAAGTGAATTAACAAAGGAACAGAAAACCAAATGCTGTGTGTTTTCACTTATGAGGAGGAGATGAACATTGAGCACACATGGACATAAACATGGGAATAATAGGCACTGCAGACCATGAACAGGGAGAGGAAGGAAGGGGCTCACACATGGAAAAGCTACCTATTGGGTACTATGCTTAATACCTCTGCGACGGCATTCATACCTCAAACCTCAGCATCATGCAATATACCCATAAAACAAACACATACATGCACCCCCATATCTAAAATAAAAGTTCAATTAAATAAAGAATCCAGTTGCAGCAACACACCAGGTACCAAAAAATTGTTCAATAGTCAAATATCAAAGTAGAGTCAAAATGCATAATACAAGCATCCCTGAGTACAATATCCTTTGCTATTATACCTCAAACATGTCTAAAATCAAGCAATTTCTATCACTAATGTGGGTATTAACCATTATAGGTAACCTTCTCTGAGCTTCAGTCAGGAGCAGCCAAGGATCATAAAGTAGTGTAGGTTATGTCAGCTTACCTTGGTTACCCACGTCCACATGCATTCTCAAGTCTTTAGAATAAACTAAATGTGAAATCCCGAATTCCTCCACTCAGTTTCACCTAGAACTCCACCATTTTATAAAGCATACTCCCTATACTTGAGGTAATCATTTCCACTTTTCTGCTGCTATGGCTAATCTGAGCTACCACCAGTGAGGTTCTTCCATTCTAGGCGACAGTGCCATTTTATACATATTGACTGAATTACTACCTTGGGAATCTTATCTCATTTATTCACATCTATAATAATTCAACATAGCACCATGAAAAAATTCAAATACAAGAGATAAATTCTATTTTCACAGTGACATTAACAATAACATTCATTGTTCCTGTTGAATTTTACCATAAAAAAAGTGGACTAGGTTTCATCATCAGATTTTCTGCCTGGACTTTAAATTATTTGAGTACCTTTAGTTAGCCTCATGCATACTCCATAATGCAGCATCCTATTCAGAGACAGTATTAATTAAGAAGTTTTTTCTTGTCATTTTTGATTAGATGTTCCTTCTGAAAATTCTTATGAGAGTAATTCCTTCATAAAATTCTTATGAGAGTAAGCCCCAGGAGGGTAATCAATGCTTTCAGCAAGTGGATATTAAATATGTTTGAAATCCTTAGAAATGAATACACACTCATTATTGAATCCATAAGCTTTCATCTTACACAACAGCACAAAGTTTCTCATAATAGGCATTACCTACTTCCCCACATATTACATATTTCCACAATACTGGCCTTATGGGATACTGTGGCCACCTTAGAAACATATTAACTTTTATTAGCTAAAGAATAAACTATTATTAACATCAGAGACAGAACCTAACAGCAGGCCAGAAGTTACTCTTACATGAAGATGTTGGCAGAAACACTGTAATAAGCAGAATTCCAAGATGGCCCCCAAGATTCCCACCCCCTGAAGTACACAACCTATAAAATCCTCACTCCTGGAATATGGGCAGAAATTGTGAATATGAGATTTAACTCCCATCATTATATTAAATTATATGATATAGATGAATGGATTTTAACAGATGTAATTAAGGTTTCTAATAAGTTGATATTGAGTTAACTCATAGGCAGACTATCTTGGGTATGCTTGTCCTAATCAGGCGAGAACTTTTTACAAAAAGTTCTAAAGGTCAGAGGTAGAAGAATCAGAGAGAATCAAAGGAGGAGAGATGCTCTCTTCCTGGCTATGAAGCAGCAAATTTCCATGGTGCAGAAAGGGCCACATGGTAGGGAAGAACGAATAGCCTCTAGAAATGAAGGCCTTCAGGTCTCAATCACAAGGAACTGAATTCTGCCATCAACCAGTGATCCTGGAAGAGGACCCCATGCCTCAGATGAGATCACAGCCCTAGCCAACACCTTGATTTCAGCCTGGTCAGACCCTGAGCAGAAGACCCATATAACCTGTGGTAGGCCCCTAACCTACAGAAACCACACGATAAGAAGTTTGTGTTGCTTTAGGCCTAGAAGTTTGTTAATTTGTTGTGCAGCGATAGAAAACAAATGCCATAATTCACGTAGTGTTAACCTGTAACTTCAGGATCATCCTCATCTTCAATGTTTATACCTGGATCCACGGCAGATGCAATTTTGTCTCTTTTTATACTGACCCGCATCCTCAGAGCTATCCAAGCTACCAGAAATGAGCGAGAAAGATTAATAATCAGTAATGGTGAATGGTGACTCCACTGAAGTTACAATTCCTACCACAAGTTTTTGTTCAGATTCTACAGGAAAGAAGAGAAGATAATGAATGCCTGCCTTCATTTGGTATCCACAAGCCACAGACTCAAGAATGGATTCCAAGTACTTGGCAAAAAAGCAAACTGCAAATAGATTTAACAGTTGTTTCTTCAAAGGTGTTTGGAAGCTCCTCAGCCACTGTGAGAAAATTTTCCTACAGCTGGCTTATTCATCTGGAATTCTTGGCACAGGGCTAGCTGGCAGAATGAGTTCCAAAAGGAAAGCCTTTGCAATGGCAAAAGCATAATTTCAAAATATAAAGGGAGAGTAGAGCCATCTGCTTGATGGGTCAAGCAGTGTATTAATTATCCATCGCTGCATAACAAATTTCTCCAAAACTTAGCAGCTTAAAACAATAACAATGTATTATCTCTGAGGGTCATAAATCCAGAAGTCATTATGTGGGGTGGTTCTGGCTCTGGATCTTCTGTAAGACTGTAGTCAAGCTGCACCAGAGCCACAGTGATTTGGAGGCTTGATTGAGACAGAAGGATTTGCATCCAAGCTCACTAACTTGGCTGGTGGCACGAATGTTCTGTTTGGACCTTTCCATAATGCTACTCACTAGATGGTAGCTGGCTTTCCCAAAGTAAGTGACCTAAGAAAGGGGATCAGGAGAGGAAAGGAAGAGAGAGAAATAAAGATGAAACCACAGTGTATTCTATAACCTAATCTTGGAAGTGATATACCATCACTCTTGCCATATCCAGTTATCACAAAGACAAACCGTGGTGCAATACGGAAGGTTACTAACTACACAAGGGAGTAAACACCAGAAGGCAGGGTCATTGGGGCTATCTTGGAGGCTGGCTACTACAAGGGCGGAATTTGGACCAAGACTGTAGTCTGGTTTTTACACCTCATGACCTAGCACCCCCACCAAAAATTAGAATACAATCCACATATGTGAGGCTGAAAGTATTTCACAGGGTTGCTACTTTGGAGATCCCACCACAGTGGGATAAAATGTCCAAGGTACCAGCAAATACAGATTTCTAATGCTTACCTTTTTCTACTATTGATTATCCCTCTGTAACAATCCTCTAATGATATGCTTATTTGGGTCTTCTCAGCTGGGAGATACGATCCGAGCATCGCAACTGATGACCTGAAATATTCTCACTAACTGCTTGGATATTTGTATTGTCCTTCTTCAATATCTGAATGATGAAAACTACATTGGATCAATTTTTCTGGCTTAGCTTGGGATTTCTACAAATACAGAACCTGACAATGTGTTTGGGAGACACAAATCTGTGGCCTCAAGGGAAAGAAGAAAGTGAAATGAGGCCTGAAAGGAGATGAATCGTTACCATGTTGCTGCTACTTCAGGACAGGTCACAGAAGGTTGTTCATGAGGCAGGATCTGTTAGGAAAATATGCAGGCAGAAGTCACAACTGAGCGGGGTCAGACTCAGCAGCAACTGAGGTGGAGGAAACGGTTCTGAGAGATGGGCAGCACCATGGTAATCTGAGGAGGCACATAAGATCGGTATCAATTATGCCCAGTTCTGTCTTGTTTGTCCATATAATGAGACTTGGAAGAAAATTCACCAAATAAGCAAATCTGTGCTTTGCACACTCTAGCCCCCAACCTTAATTTTTCATAATGTGTGCCTAGATTCACTGGGACTATTCTCCTACCACTGCTCTCTCTGACTTGTACTGGCCTCTGCTTTTGTCACTGGGATAGGATGATCTTAATGGTGACTGTGATAGGGAAATGATTTGAGGGCAAAACCCAAACCTTAAATGAGATGGGCATGTGGTAGCTGAGGGATAAAAGGGAGTGGTGTAAGGAAGTGATTCTCTGATTCTTCCACTTAATTCCTCAAAGTTAGTTCAACACAGATTGAGCATTTTTAATTCAGACCCGGTAAGGTCCTTCCTTCCTCACATATTAATGTGAAGATCTTGTCCGAGGGTTCTTCCTGCATGTTCTTCATCTTAGATGCTTCTCTTAAGCAACAGCTTGAATGAAAACATTCTTCTCTGAGAAGGATTTTACTGTTCTTGAAAAGTGGTATTAGCCTTTATGGAGACAGAAAACAATCCTCCGAAAAACAGAGTATAAAGATATATCTATCCCTACATTAAAGACAAATTTGGGGGTTTCTGTTTTGTTTTATTATAGTTCAGGTCTTTAACAATAATACTCAAATGTTTCTATTTCAGAGGTAGGTTTTCTAAAACAAAACGCTATTATTAGGTGGCATCCACAGTTTAACGGAAAAAATCTACTCTATAAATATGTTTAGACAATAATCTCTTAAAATAGACACTGATTAGCTGCTCTTGGCTTTGAAATAGGTTCCTACAGTTCATTCCATATTGCATGCCTCCTTTCCAGAATAGGAGAAACGAAGTCCTCGTTTATAGAGCTTGCCTACTTCGATAGACAGCCACACTGGGTCCAGATGAAAAACAACCGCTGTCTGTTCCCTTTCCCAAAATCAAGATGCAAGCTACATGACCACAATCTAACCAGTCTTTAGAATCGAAGGTAATGCATAGCATCCTGAATTGTTGTGGCAGGAATAGAGATGTACAACTCAGATCCTCCTTCAAGAAAAGACTTGTTACCCAGCTATGAGGAGTATGGTTAGCCAATACCCTCCGGCTATTTACTTCTTTACATTTTTATTTTTGAGCTATCATAATTTTCTCATGGTGGATTCAACCAATAACTGAATAAGACTGTGGTAAAATTAGAGGTAACCATTTAACCTCTAATGGAAAAGCTTTTCTCTGAAACTCTGAAACTTCCTGCTTGACGGGCAGAGACTCTGTCTGAGATGCATTATGGTCTGACCTCCTTCTGTCAATCCTGCTTCCTTTTTCCTTACCCAGCTACTACTCCCCAGTAAACCTTTTGCATTCCTTAACACCACTCTAGTGTCTGCTCCATGGGGACTCAACTTACACAATAGTGTCAGATGTGATCTGAGAAACCAGGCAGGTACAAAATGTGATTTGGAGATTAGGTCACTCACTGACTCGATGACAATGAAGACACAAATTCCAGTGATATGTGGAGCACAGATAATCCCTGGAACCAAATGGCAGCACAAATGCTGAAATGTTCACTGGTAGTAACTTGAGAGAATATTCTGGTAGAAAAGAATGTCCTGGCAGTTGCAATGATTTAAGCATTCAAATGTAGGAAGAAATAAAGTAATTCATACTAGTACAATAGAATTATCTCATTCCTGGGCCAGGCAGAGTGACGCACGCTTGTATTCCCAGCGCTGTGGAAGGCCAAGGCGGGAGGATCACTTGAGGTCAGGAGTTAGAGACTGGCCCAACCAACATGGCGAAACCCCATCTCTACTAGGAATACAAAATTAAGCTGGGCATGCCAGCACATGCTTGCAATCCCAACTACTTGGGAGGCTGAGGCAGGAGAACTGCTTGAACCTGGGAGGCTGAGGCAGGAGAATTGCTTGAACCTGGGAGGCAGGGGTTAGTGAGCTGAGATCACACCGCTAAACACCAGCTTGGGCAACAGAACAAGACGCTGTCTCAAAAAGAAAGAAAGAAATTAGCTCATTATTCAGTTGTACTGATACCCTTAAAAGGTGTAATTTTATAAAATGAGAACATTGAAAAATAAGTGTGAGAACCAGAAGGAATCTTTTTTAGATCTAAAAGATGCCTTATCTCATAGAATGGAAGAGCAAAAGATGATGAAGATCAAATTCTGGATTCAATATAGAAGCCACAGAACTTCAGCCAAGAAGCAGCTCTGTTGGGAAAGCCTGAGACACAGGATGAGGACAGCTAGGTGGTTGTACCTGAAGGTTTTGACAAACCAGACTGCTCTGAATGCTTAGAACTTGCAGAGCTGCCTCTCTTCCCTATTAAGAGTTAATAATCTTTTTGTTTATAAAGACACTTTAGAGACCTGTTACTCAAAAGGCAACAGACACCCAACTCAGGATTTATCATCACCTCCCTTCTAGGTGCCAGATCAATAACTTAGGGTATAGTAACACATCCGGAGATGTGCAGAGGAAAGAAATGATATTCCGAAGAAGCTACAAAAACATTCTGATAATAACCAAGGAGGTAAAAGTGGGCCTGGACTCTGAGAATGAGTGATCAGAAGGGCTGGAACGTAAGACTAGATTGACTCAAGGAGCACTATCTCAGGATATTACATCTTCACCTTGACAAGAACTCTAGCAGGTAGTGTAAGTCACTACTAGAGTGACCCCTAGAAGTCTGGAGAAAATGATGATCCAAGCTGAGTGAAGTCATGATGTCTGAGTTTCCATGCAGATTGCAGAGAAAAGAAGAAGGTGGCTGAGATATGGTATACAATACTGTGTTCATAGTTAACAGTACTATAATGTGAACTTAAACATTTGTTAAGAGGGTAAATGTTAAGTGTTCTTACAACAATAAAAAAATAAAATTTAAAAAAATAAGTAGAAGCCTCAGGAAGGTGTATATTGCTGGAATTAACATATTATATGAGAACAAAAGGCCCACCACAAATTAAATTGCATGAGAAGACTGAAAGGGTACACTATTCACAAAGGTCATCAGCAATGTGCTAGTAAGGAGAAAGCAGCATGCCTTAAAAAACGTTCAGCCAGGGTTGACAGTAGGAGAGGTTGTTGTAGAGCTTGGCTTACTGACAGTAACATAAGGAAGGAGCCCCAAAGCAAAACAGGCTAGTTTGCAGCACACTTAACTTCCAGAAACCAGGGCATCTCAATTACCACAACAGTAAGTAACTTCACTGATATGTTTAGACGGTACTCCCCACCCAAATTCAACTTGTAGTTCCCATAATCCCTGCAATGTTGCGAGAGGTAATTGAATCACGGGGTCAGTTACCTCCATGCTGCTGCTCTCATGATAGTGAGTGAGCTCTCATAAGATCTGATAGTTTTATAAGGGTTTTCCCCCCATTTTTCTTAGCAATTCTTGTTGTTGCCCCCATGTGAAGGACACATTTGCTTCTATTTCCACCATGATTGTAAGTTTCCTGAGGCCTCGTCAACCATGCTTAACTGTGAGTCAGTTAAATTCTTTCCTTTATAAATTACTCAATCTCTGGTATGTCTTTATTAGCAGCATGAGAATAAACTAATACAGTCATGGTGACAGCCAAGGAGGCTTGACCCATAAAGTGGTGGAGATAGTTAATAGAACATGGTTCCCTATGGGAAAAATGGGTGGGAAACCAGTGAGAATAATGAGTGAAAATAAAAATTCAAAAGAAAGAAGTAATGAATGACTAGAAAGCTAAAATTATCACCAAATAAAAAATTAAAACCCCTTGCCCAGTTTCCAGACTTAAGCCAGTTTTCAAACAAACCTGTAACTTGGTAACTAAAATGACAGCCAGATCACCAGGACAAAGGATCCTGAAACATCACAACAAATATATACTGAAATTATTCCCCTGACCTTTTCCAAAATAGAACAATGCTGTTTACTCACATAACTGCACACTGGGGAAAAGAAAACACTCTGACAACTCAGGCCTTGAGTGTCCTATGGCCTTCAGATAGTCTTTGATACTCAGAGACCTTAAGCACTGTCATGGCCCCCATTTAGAATGAGGGAATAAAGAGGACAGGTAGTAAGTGAAGTCCTAACAAAAGTTCAGCTTATGGTGAATCCACTGGATCCCTGAACACACTCAGTGACCATTTTTCCAGTTACCTACTGTGTCACTGGAATTGTATATTTGGCACTTGAAGTAACCCTCACTTGGTCTTTGGTCTTTTGCACAATCACAGCTGTTCCCCTATACGCCAACTGGAAGCTTCTGAAACTACCCCCTCCCAACTGCCTAACCAAGACAGTAAATCAAGAACAGTATCATATTTCATGGTGGGGGAGGTGTGGCAACAACTACTATCAGAATTAAAAATATAAAGGATGCAAGGTGGTGATTCCTATCATAGCTTCCTTATATTCCTCAGCTGACCCCTGCAGATACCAGATTGAATCCAGAAAATGACTACAGACTACCTCAATTTCAACCAAGTGATAGTCTCAATCATAATCTTCATGCTGGTCATGGTGTCATTGCTAGATTATTTATGTGATAATCAACTACTGATTTGGAAATGAATTATTTTATAACCCTAACAAGAAAGAATGTCAGACACAGTTTGCTCTCACATGAATAGACAACCATGTACATTCACACCAGAAGATCCAGTGTTACTAAAACAAGGATACACCATCTGCAGCAAAGAATTACTCACTGTTTGATAAATAGCTGTTGGCATGTTTCTGAGCTTCGGTATAAATGGAGTGCTTGAACATGGGATACCAAGAGCCCATGCATCCAGAAATGCCCATAAATCTGGATCCTTCTGGCGTCCCCAAAGTCATAAAACTTAGTCAGCTCAGCAGGAATACATAGTAATATGGAAATGACACATTCACAACCAAGCACGAGCAGGACCAAGAGCACGTGCAATCACCATGAGCAGATAGCCCAGATCCCCATGTCACTTACCACTACTGTATCCCTCCTGCAGCTTGCTCTAATCATTTCAAGGGTATCCTGTATAACAAGATTAATAAGGAGGGAAAATTATGAACTTGATTTATATTTGGGTTAGCTCAGTGTATGGTTGCAAGCCAAAAATAGACAGCTGTCTCACACAGGAATGGCCTGGCAAGACAGTGCAGATAGAAAATCCTCCTAATGGGCAATGGTTTAAAAGTACACCTGGCATCTATTTTGTGTGGAAGGTAAAGTTATAATATATGGTTATATATGGTTATATAATATATGGTTATATATAATATAAGGTTATAATATATTTAGGAAAGAAATGGAAGATCAAAGAAAAGGAAATCTAAGATAGAGGCATGTGGACAGAGATATAGCAGTGGGCACAAAGTGTACAATTTTCATATAACATGTATGCCCACCAAAAAGGATTCACCTTGGAAGAGGCACTAAACAATCAAATAGGCAAAATGACTCAGCCAGTTGATATTACTTAGCTTTTGTCAGCAGCTACCCAATGCTGGTGTAATAGAAACATGAAGGAAATGACCATGGTAGCAATGAAAGAATTTATGTTTGGACCCTAGCACAGATGTCTATTTACCAGAGTTGATCTTGCCTCTGCCAGCTCTGATGTTCCACATGACAGTAACAGAAAACAAAGCTGAGACCCCACATGGCACCATTCCCCTGAGGAAATGGTAATGAGTTGACTAAAGTGGGCCACTGCCATCCTGAAAATGCTATTGAATTGGTCTCACAGAGATAGACTTATTCCAGTTGGATTTGCCCTTCCAACCTATGGAGCCCCAGCCAGCACCAGATTCTGGGGATTTACAAAGTGCCTGATCCATAGGCATGGAATAAGTAGAGCATAGCATCTGGCCAATGAGCTTATTTGACAGCAAAACGTGGGTTGGGGGGGGGCACGTTCACAAGATCCACTGATTATATCACATCCTGTACCACAAATCTTCTGGTTTCAGAAAGTATAGGAATGGTTTGCTGAAGGTTCAGCTGAAGCATAAGCTCAGAACAAATATTCTGACAGGACTGAATGCCTCTTTTTGGCACTGTGTCCCAAACAGAAAGAATATATGGACCCTGGAACCAAAAGGTGCAAACAGGAATGGCTCAATTTATAATGACTCTATTGAACCACTGGAGGACTTTGCGCTTTTTATCTCCGTAATTCTCAGCTCTGCACAGTCAGATTTTCTGCTTACCAAAAAGGACAAAGTCTTGCTGGGGGACACAGAAAGAATCTTATTATACTACAAGATATGGCTGACTCCTGAGAACTTTGAACTTTTTGTGCCCACGAATGAGCATACAAGAAGAGGAGTCACCAACTTGGTAGTGACTGATTTGAGAAGCAGGATGAGGCACAATTTCATTACTCAATAAAAGCAATAGAGAAGAATGAAAGGCAGGGAGGAATACATACAGAACCCAGGCAGTCCACTTGGGCACCTCTTAGTATTCCCTTGCTGACTTCGTTCAAACTGCCATAACAAAGTACTGTAGACTAAATGGCTTAAACAGTAGACATCTATTTTTCACAGTTCTGGAGGCTGGGAAGTCCAAGATCGAAGAACCAACAGATTAGATACCTGGTGAGGACCCTCTTCCTGGATTGCAAGCAGCACCTTCTTGCTGTGTCCTCATACAGCAGAGAGAGACAGACAGAGAAAACACTCTGATTTTCCTTCTCACAAAGCCACTAATCCTAACATGAGGACTGCACCTTTGTGACCTCATATAAACCTAATTACCTTTCAAAGTGCTCACATCCAAATACCACCACATTAGGAGTTAGGGCTTCAACATATGAAATGGGGGAGGGGTAATGAGTACACAAACATTTAGTCCATAGCACCTGCCTAATTATGACAGTGAAAGAATGAATATAGCAATCCTAGCCTGAAAATAATATTGGTTACCAAGCGCTCAGGGCCCTTGGGAATCAACGTTTGGTCATATCAACAGGTAAACCACTGTCTTAGTCCATTTCATGTTACTACAAAGAATACGTGAGTCTGGGAAATTTATACAGAAAAAGATTTAGCTCATGGTTCTGCAGGCTATAGAAGCAGCATGGTGCCAGCATCTGCTTGGCTTCTAGTGAGGGCTTTTGTGTGAGAAAGTCAAATGGAAAATAGGCACTGCGCGAAGAGGGACCGAACCTGATGGGAAAATGGCTTTATAAAAACCTACGCTCTTGGAAAGTAATCTACTCCTAAGAGAACAAATTCCATCTGGCCAAAATAAGAATTCACTCACTACTGCCGGAAGGGCACCATGCTATTCATGCGGAATCTGTTCCCATGACCCAAATACCTTCCAACATCATCACATTGAGGATTACATTTCAACAGGAGACTTGGTGGGGATAAACAAATCATATCCAAATCATAATAATCACCAATCCCAGCAGCGATAATAACTAAACTTGAAGAGAATTTAGGATGGTTGGTTGAGGAGGGAGACAATGACTATTAGTTACAGTCCTGAGACCAACTGCAGTAAGAGAAGCTATGCTATGGTCCACCAATCTCCTCCTCCTTTTTTCTCAGTGTGAGTGGTTTACTGGAACCCTGGATAAGTTACTCCAAACAGGCATGGAGAAGTAACTCTATGGCACAAGTGTGAAATGTGGCTGTGCTGTGTATATTTTTCTTCAGGAAATTACCCAGATGCGAGACGCATAGCTAGCTGACAGCCTCTTTCACATCCACCTCAGATTTTGAGCTGAGATCACACTCTTCTCAGGTGTTGGCCCCAGGCCAATGACTGAACAAGACCATGATAACAGAACCTCCTCTATCCAACAGAGGACTCTCCGAATGGGCAACCTTTGCTCAGAAGCTCACCACTGGGCTTGCAAAGACTGTCGGAGATTCATCTTGGTCCAAGATGAATGGACAATAGAATTAGACTTCCTCTGCCTAATCCTATCTGTTTCTTTTCCTTTCATGGGCATGATTAACCAATACATCTTTTTCACTACTGTAATTTCTTCTCTTCCTCTGCTGTCCAAACTAACACATTTGCAAAGTTGCTTAAGTTACACACAATTCTGATTTATTATCCAGTTCCACTGATAACCCAGTCTCTTCTATTTTTGCTTGTGTATCGAGGAGTCCAGGGCCCACCTATCATCATAAAATTAACCCTGGGGCCAACATGCCTGAACGTGCCCTTGAAAAGACCAAGAACAATTGGTATCCCTGGACTCTAAATACCCTAACTTATACCAAGTGGCTTTTAACCCTTCAAATCCTAGGGTTTCTCCTTTACTACAGGTGTTATACTCTATCTTCCCATAAGAATTACCAAACCTAAGGAATCTACTTTGTCTCCCCAAATCAGTTTTATTTTCAGAAGCCTGAACTTATGCATTTCTGCTAGCTCTTCCTGAATTCTTCTGCATACTGTCAGGGCTTACATAATTTTAAGTCAAATTCTCATCTACCCCAGCCATCAGAACACTAGTGAGTATCCCGGAAATTGCCATTTTCTCTGTTGCTTTCTCATTATCTATGCCCCGAGCAGCATCATTCCTCTTTCTTGTTTTGGTTTGGTTAGTTAGGTAATCAATTGGGTCTCACCTTAATTTAGTAATAAAAGCTTCAGCTAAAACCTTATTATATGCAGCCCCATCTACCATTTCTGCAAAATGAATCCCTTATATCTCTTTGATCTATTATCCACTTACATCTCTCCTTATTTGTGCTAGAGGTTATTTCATAAGATGAGATCTTTTCGGCCCTCTGATACACAGTTGAAAACCTCAGGACTCCATGCAGCTATTTTCAAATGCTTTTATTGTAACTAAACGCTTTAGATTAGTCAGGCCAACATTCTGACATATTCAGTTTCATAACACAGAGATGCTGAATAAATGCTCATGAACTGATATGGAAAAGTAGAAGTTGATAATAATGGTCCTTAAATACTCAGTATTTAAGGTCCCATCCTCCCTTAGCTACAGGTTTAAATGATAAAAAAAAAAAAAAAAAAGGCACACCTGTATAGGGCTCTTACCATGATTATTTCCTTGAGCTTAGTAAAACTACATCTTATTTTGGGATACCACATGATTTCTGCAACACACAGAACAGCCTTCCCTGCTGGTTGGCCAAACATTTGGGCCCATCTCGCTGAAGATACACTCAGGTTTGGAACTGTAGAAGAGCTTTCCTAGCCAAGGTTTGTGATCTTCTTGAGATAGACTGGCCATGTCTCTCACTGCAGTAAAATTTTTGAGAAAAAAAAAATGAACTTGGAGATCAGCTTCCAGACTGCCAGACTTTTCTAAATTAATCTTGGGTTTGAAGGTTTGCAGAATAATCAGTTTTTTCTGAAACCACTAAAAAGCCTGCATTGATGTTTCTTTCACATTTTGTCTAGGCATCTATACAATTTAGAGTTCATATTCAATTTCGTCATGTTCATAGCTCATTAGCATGCCTCAAAACCAACAACGAATTTGATACCCACAACCACTTCTTTCTAGCAAAATCATGTACTTCTTTGGCCCCAAAGTTAATGTGTTCTGCATCTAGGGGTAGTAATTTTTCTATATACAAGATTTATAATGTACTAAACACAGACAACATTATACCTAATGGCATAAGACTGAAAGCATTTTCTCTAAGGTCAGGAACAAGACAAGGATATCCACTTTTGCTGTTCCTATTCTACATCGTACTGGAAGTTTGTGTCAGAGCAAAAGAAAAAATAAACGTATCCAAATCAGAAAGGAAGAAGTCCTTTGGTTGCTGACGACATGAACTTACATCTTATATATAGAAAACTCTGTAAAGACTCTACTAGTAAAACTATTAGAACTAATAAATGAATACAGCAATGTTGCAGGACAGAAAACCAATACACAAAAATCAGTAGTTTCCATAGACCAACAACAAGCTATCGGAAAAAAAAAAAAATCAAGAAAATAATCCCATTAACAATAGCTACCAAAAAATTTAAATACTTAAGGAATTAATTTAATAAAGGATGTAAAAGAACTGTAATATAAAAACTGTAAAACACTGATGAAAGAAATTAAAGAAAAAATAAATACAGCCATGAGTTGCTTAACAACAAAAATACATTCTGAGAAACGCATTAAGTAGATTTGATACTGTGCAAACATCATATAGCGTGCTTAGACAAACCTAGATGGTACAGCCTACTACATACAAAGGCTATATGATATAGCCTATTACTCCTAGGCTACAAATCTGAATAGCATATTGCTATACTGTAAGCAATTATAACACAATGGTAGTATTTGTGTTTCTAAACATGAAAAAGTACAGTAAAAACATGGTATAGAAGATTTAAAAATGGTATACCTGTATAGGGCATAAATGGAGGCCACAGAACCGTAAATTGTTCTGGGTGAGTCAATGAGTAAGTGGAGAGTGAATGTAAACACCTAGGACATTACTGTATACTACTGTAGACTTTCTAAGGACTCTACACTTAGACTTTACTAAGTTTAGAGAAAATATTTTTCTTTCTGCAATAACAAATCAACCTTAGATTAGGTTTACTAAAACCAGCATCACACAAACACTTGAGTAATGAATGCACTGTGCAATGATGTTACCATGGCTACAATGTCACTAGGCAATACAAGTTTTTCAGCTCCATTATAATCTTATGAGACCACTGTTACATATATGGTTCATCATTGACCAAAACATCATTATATAGTGCATGACTGGAAATGGAAAGATATTTCATGTTCATGGATTAAAAGATTATCAAAATGTCCATACAATCCAAAGCAATCTATAGATTCAAGACAATTTATATCAAAATTCCAATGACATTTTTCAAAGAAATAGGAAAAATTTTTAAAATGTGTATGGAACCACAAAAGATCCCGAATAGCTAAAACAATCTTGAGCAGAAACAAAGCAGTAGGCATTATACTATCTGATTTCAAACTATATCACAAACCTATAGTAATCAAAACAGCATAATATTGGCAAAAGAAGTAGACATATCAACCAACAGAACAGAATAGAAAGCCCAGAAATAAACCTACATATTTACAGTCAACTGATTTTCAACAAAAGTACCAAGAACACACATTGGGAAAAGGGCAGTCTCTTCAATTAAGGGTGCTGAGAAAACTGGGTATCTACTTGCGGAACAACGAAACTGGAACCTTATTTCACACTGTATACAAAAATCAAATCAAGCAGTTATAGATTTAAACATTATATCCAAAACTGTCAAACTACAACAAAACAACATAAGGGGAAATATTCTTGACATCAATCTTGGCAATGTTATCTTTTATTTGACCGCAAAAGCACAGTCAACAAAAGCAAAAATATACAAATGGAATTACACCAAACTAAAAATCTTCTATACAGCAAAGAGAACAGTTAACAGACTGAAAAGACAAACTAAAAATTAGGATAAAATATTTATAATCCATTTTTATTATAAGATGTTAGTATTCAAAATATATAAGGTACTCAAACAACTCAACCACAAGAGAACAAATAATCCAATTTATAAAATGGGGAAAGGCAGCAACAGTAGATTGGATAAATAAAATGTGATACATATACACCATGAAATACCACACAGCCATAAAAAGAACAAGATTATGTTCTTTATGCAATATAGGTGTGCCTGGAGGCCATAATCCTAAGAAAATTAGCACAGGAACAGAAAACCAAACACTACATTTTCTCACTTATAATGGGAGCTAAGCAATCTATACTCATGGACATAAAGATGGCAGTAACAGTCACTGGGGACTACTTGGGGGAGAAAGAGTAAGAGTACAAAAACAATTGGATATGATGCTCAGTAGCTGGGTGACAGGATGAATCTTACCCCAAACCTATGCTCAAGTAACAAACCTGCACATGGGTCCCCTGAAACTGAAATAAAATTTGATATTCTTGTTTTTTTAAAAAGGGCAAAGGACAAAGGATGTAAATAGAGTTAGCTAGGAAATAACTAAGATCAGAGCCAAAACTGAAGGAGATAGAGACACAAAAAACCCTTCAAGAAATCAATAAATCCAGGAGCTGGTTTTTTGAAAAGATCGACAACATAGACCGCTAGCCAGACTAACAAAAAAGAAAAGAAAGAAGAATCAAATAGATGCAATAAAAAATGATAAAGGGATATCACCACAGATTCCACAGAAATACAAACTACCATAAAATATTATAACAAACAACTCTATGCACATAAACCAGTAAACCTGGAAGAAATGGACAAATTCCTGGACACTTGCACTCTCCCAAGCCTAAACCATGACGAAGTCGAAACCCTGAATAGACCAATAACAAGGGCTGAAACTGAGGCAGCAATCAATAGTCTACCAACCAAAAAAAAAAGCCCAGGTCCAGATCACAGCTGAATTCTACCAGACATACAAAGAGGAGCTGGTACCATTTCTTTTGAAACTGTTTCAAACAATCCAAAAAGAGAGAATCCTTCCCAAATTATTTTTTGAGACCAACATCATTCTGATACCAAAACCTGGCAGAGACTCAACAAGAAAAGAAACCTTCAGTCCAATATCCATGATGAACACAGATGCAAAACTCTTCAATAAAATACTGGCAAACTGATTACAACAGCACATCAAAAAGCTTATCCAACACGATCAAGTAGGCTTCAACCCAGGGATGCAAGGTTGGTTCAACACACGCAAGTCTAAACGTTATTCACCACATAAACAGAATCAAAGACAAAAAGCACATGATTATCTCAACTGATGCAGAGAAGGCCTTCTATAAAATTCCACAGCCCTTTATGCTAAAAACTCACAATAAACTAAGTATCGGCAGAACGTACCTCAAAATAATAAAAGCTATGTATAACAAACCCACAGCCAATATCATGCTGAATGGCAAGAACTGGAAGCATTCCCTTTGAAATCTGGTACTAGGCAGGGATGCCCTCTCTCACCACTCCTATTCAACATGGTATTGGAATTTCTAGCAAGAGCCATCAGCCAGGAAAAACAAATAAAGGGTATTCAAATAGGAAAGGAGGAAGTCAAATTGTCTCTATTTGCAGATGACATGATTGTATATTTAGAAGACCCCATTGTCTCAGCACAAAAGCTCCTTAAACTGATAAGCAACTCCAGCAAAGTCTCAGGATACAAAATCAATGTGCAGACATCACAGGTATTCCTATACACCAATAACAGACTTAAAGAAAGCCAAATCAAGAACGAACTGCCATTCACAATTGCTACAAAGAGAATCAAATACCTAGGAATACAACTAGGATGTAAAGGACCTCTTCAAGGAAAACTACAAACCACTGCTTAAGGAAATAAGACAGGACACAAACAGATGGAAAAACATTCCATGTTCATGGTTAGGAAGAATCAGTATTGTGAAAATGGCCATACTGCCCCAAGTAATTTAAAGATTCAATACTATCCCCATCAAGCTACCTATGACCTTTTTCAGAGAACTGGAAAGAACCACCTTAAACTTCATATGGAACCAAAACAGAGCCTCCACAGCCAAGACAATTCTAAGCAAAAAGAACAAAGCTAGAGGCATCACACCACCTGACTTCAGACTATACTACCAGTAATCCAAACAGCATGGCACTGGTACCAAAACAGAGATATACACCAATGGAACAGAACAAAGTCCTCGGAAGCAACGCCACACATCTACAACAATCTGATTTTTGACAAACCTCACAAAAACGAGCAATGGGGAAAAGATTCCCTGTTTAATAAATGGTGTCGGGAAAACTGGCTAGCCATGTGCAGACAGCAAAAACTGGACCCCTTCCTGACACCTTACACTAAAATTAACTCCAGATGGATTAAAGACTTAAACATAAGACCTAACACCATAAAAATCCTAGAAGAAAACCTAGGCAAAACCATTCAGGACATAGGCATAGGCAAGGACTTCATGACTAAAACACAAAAGCACTGGCAACAAAAGCTAAAATAGACAAATGGGATCTAATTAAACTCCAGAGCTTCTACATAGCAAAAGAAAAACATTGGCGTGAACTGGCAACCAACAGAATGGGAAAAAATTTTTGCAATCTACCCATCAGACAAAGGGCTAATATCCAGAATCTACAAAGAACTAAAACAGATTTACAAGAAAAAAACACACAAATCCATTCAAAAGTGGGCAAAGGATATGAACAGACACTTTACAAAAGAAGACATATATGAGGCCAACAAACAGAAAAAATGCTTATCATCATTGGTCATTAGAGATAGGCAAATCAAAACCACACTGAGATACCATCTCACACCAGTTAGAATGGTGATCATTAAAAAATCTGGAGACGGGCCGGGCGCGGTGGCTCATGCCTGTAATCCCAGCACTTTGGGAGGCCGAGGCGGGTGGATCACGAGGTCAAGAGATCGAGACCATCCTGGTCAACATGGTGAAACCCCGTCTCTACTAAAAATACAAAAATTAGCCGGGCATGGTGGCACGTGCCTGTAGTCCCAGCTACTCGGGAGGCTGAGGCAGGAGAATTGC